>PVIR01004644.1:0-77318 GCA_004026965.1 Petromus typicus
CCATCTTGGGCTTCCTTCTATGTACCTGGATCAAATGTGACCTTCATCCAGTTTCAACTGTGAGGAACTAAATCTGGTCCATTTGGCTTCATAGCTTTTTCCTGAGCCTGGAACATTATGTTCCAACCTGCTCTCGTCTCCCTGTTATTTCACAGCACACCCTGTCTTTCTGGCATCTCTTCTTCCTTCCACACCCTCCACTTTTAGGTCTTCATGCAGATTGTGCATTGCTGGCTCACAGATGTTTATCCTATTATTTTTAAGTTCTCTATTTCTCCTATGAGAGAATAAGCTTTTTGATAGGTATTGCATCATATTTGTCTGAGGATACCTGATAATTGGTCGTAGGATACTTATTGCTCTGAAAGTGAGCCAGTAATTAAGTTTCAGGAATAGAAAATAAAATTTAAAAATAAAAAATTCATAAGTGTTTGTTTAAATTGTGCTCTTTGGGACATTCTTGTGTTTATGTGGATGAGGTCTCTTGTTTTGGTTTGGAGTTTTTTTTTTTAATTAAGATAAAGTTAAATTTCAAAATGATTGAACTTCTTTATTTATTTATTTATTTATTTTTTATTTTTTGCATTGTTTCTTTTTCCAGTCTGGGTGTCCCTGTGTAATTTAGACTCATTCTGATCTTACCATGGCCACGTAATTCCTGTAAATTGTCTTGCCCCAGCTTCCCAAGGACTGGAATTGTACTACTGCCAATTACTAATTTCTTAACATAGAAGATACATTATACAAAAATAAGGAGTGACCTGAAATCATTCATGTTTTATTTGCACAAGGAGCAGACTGCTTAGCCTCATAGCCCTAACACATTGTGTTCAAAATCTTGAAAAGTTGAGTCAAGAGATGGGAGGAATAAGCCATTAATTCCTGCCATAAATTCTGTATTCAATGTTAAGTGCCCAAGGTAGAATGAATTCTTCATTTTGTTTATTGTATTTAACTCTAAAAATGTATTTGTGTCTTGAATTGAATGGGAAAAGTAAGTTTCTCAAAATATCTCTAACAATTTCAACTCTCTTTATATTTATAAACTGTATGTAAAAAGGGGCATATTTTTAAAATAAAGTATAAATCATAAAATATGAACTTATAAAAGTAAAATGAGATTCTGCATATCTTTAAAACCTTAAGAAAGCATAGAAAAATGTATGGCATAACTGCTATTCTAAATACTGAAATTAGTCAAAGAAAAGAAGGGGTGTGAATGTAAAAGAGTGAGAAAAGTTCATAGAGTCTTTCCCTATGCCAGTGTCCCCGAGAGTTTTACCTAACCTATCTTCCAGTGAGTTCAGTGTTTCTGCTTTAATACTTATATCTTTAATCCACTTTGAATTCATTTAGTGCATTGCAAAAGACATAGGTATACTTTTAAATTTGGCAGGTTGAAAACCAGTTTTTCCAGCACCATTTGCTAAAGAAGCAATGTTTCCTCCATTGAGGGTGTTTGGGTCTTTTGTTGAAGGTGAGACAGTTTATTAAGTCTGAGGTTGTTTCTGCATCTTCTAATCTGCTCCATTGGTCCTCAGGTCTGTTTCTTTGCCAGTACCATGCTGGTTTTATCACAGTGGCTTTGTATATTCTTTTGGGTATGGGATTGTAATACTCCCTGCTATGTTGCCTAGAATTGCTTTTGCTATTATAGGTCTTTTCTGATTCTCAATTAATTTTTGGATTATTTTCTCTAGATCTGCACCTTGAAGTCATACTCATAAGTGAAATAAATCAGGCATAGATGTGTAAATATCATATTTTTTTCCTCTAGTGTGAGAAATTGAAAGTATAAATGAGGTCCAGAATGTATGACAGGTACTGTGAAAAGAAAGACGCTCAAAATGAAACTGTAACTGGGTGTGGGCAGGAGAAAGCAAAGAAGGAAAAGAAAATATTTTGATGGTAAAAAACAAAATAGAAACAAAGCTTCCATATATCAGGAGTGAGGAGATTGTATGAAGAAAAGGGGACTAGGGACTATAGGTATGAATTATCAATGATGGATGTGATCATAATATATACATAAAATATACCAATAAATCAACTTTATTAAAAAGGTTTGGAAAATTTTTAAAAGAGTAAGGAATGGAGGAATGAATGTGATGAAAATACATTATGTATATCGACTTCCACAAAAATGTGAAACTAAGGGGTGAGTTGGGGAAAGAAGGGATAAAGAAGGAAAATGATTACAGTACATTGTGTGAACATACAAATCGCCCCCCAAAAAACCCATAAACTTGTGTAAACAATGTGCATTAAAAATGCAGAAATGCAAACCCCCCTTGTACAGACTTTGTACTTCACTAAATAAGTGAGATATTTTAATCACTTTCTGGTAGAGAAGGAAAAGTTTCTCACAACATGGCAGCCAAGAAATAGAAGAAAGTAACAGAAATGCGGATCCAACCCCCAGGTCACGTGACTAGCGACCGTCGCTGCTGGCCACGCCCCTTCTCCCTTGGCTCTCGCTGTGAGAGCAGTTGTGGATCTGGGGAGGGGCGGGTCAGTCCAGCGCTAACAGTAACATTAGAATGTTATTTCCTCATCACCAACTCACAAATTGGCCTTTCATTATCTTTACCTTGGAAATACAGCAATAAATAAGCAAAAATTTTATGACTATTTAAAAACATCACGTTGGTGACAAACATGACCATGGCCATCTTTCCCACACAAATACAAATGCAAACATCTTCCTCAAAATACTGAAACAAATTATACAAACTGAGGTACCACTATGTCAATGGATTTCTTCAATGCATTTTTAACTGAAGATGATTATGCTTCATAGTTCCCCTAAAGTTTATAAAACTAATGCTATTTACATATAAGGATATTTTCATAGTATTATGAGGTTTCCATAACACTTAAAATAATTTATTCCTACAGTAAAAGTTTAAAATTTGATATTTAGCTCACGTATATGCAAGAAAAAATTAAAGCTCTCAGTTCATGTACTTTTTATCTGAAATTAATGAGAAAGTAGTTTGTAAAAGGTTGAATCAGTCATATATATATGTGTGAGTCATATATATACGTATATATATATATACGTATATATATAGAAATAATATGTGTAAATATATAATATATGTAAATATATATAATATGTGTAAAAATATATATGAATTTTTGTAGACCAGAATAACATGAATAAGTTACATAAGATTCAAACACTGTTTAAACTGAAAGTATTTCACAGGATGGAAATTTCATATATTGGACCAAAATGCTAAAAAATATGGTATTTAGATTAATACACTATTCTATTCTGCAACTTTCCTCATACTTTAGACCATGGGGACAAGTTCAAGATCATGAGAAAGGGAACTAGATAAAAAAAGTGTTGATAGGTTTGAGTATCTGTGAAATGATTGGTTACTTCTTTATAAATGTGGCCTAGAAGTAAATAACAGCATATGTGAATCCCCTTGGGTCTATCTTTGCTTGGGAGCAAAATAAAAATCTGTACTGCATTAGGGCCAATAGGCTTCGATGGACTTCACTGAGATGTGGGCTATTTCTCATATATCCTAGGAAACAGATATAACTCAGTGAGGTAATGTGAAGAAGCACATCTGAGAGAAGAGAAAATTTCACAATGTTTATGACCACATAGGACTGTGCTGGTGAAGATATTTCGATGGATACCATGAAACCAACTTGAATAAATAATGCTGTTGACGACAGGGGCTGGGGGTTAATGGCCACCAATATCACAAGGAACCATGGTTTTCCCAACCCACTCGAACAGAAGGAATTCTGAACCAATAGTTTGTATTTCTACTATGTAGGTCCAAACAAAAACTTATCAATATTAACTATCTGATAAAGTTGTATCCTCACTAGGGTCTTGCCATTATTGACTATATGATAATGATAATAATAATAATCAGCAAAATTTTCTTTGCGTTATATCAAGTATAATGAATTGCTTTGCATTAGTTGACTTGACCTGATTAAAATATTTCAGTAGTAGATGATACAATTCATATAATTTTGTAAGTGTAAGAACAAATAAATAAGTTGTCCAAATCATACTTAATAAACCCATGGTATTAATGAAGTTTTAATAGTTTACAGTATTGACACATTAACATTTGCTTATTTAACAATGTAAATTAGACACTGGAGGACCCAGTAATACATTGCTATCATCCCAGCGCTTGGGAGGCTGACACAGGAGGTCACTGTAAAAGTTCAGGACTAGTTTGAGATGCTGATGAGCCCCTCTCTCAAAACCCAGTGGATGTTTATAGATACTTGACAGGCTGCCCTATAGTAGTAACAACTCTAGTATACGGCTGTTTAGACACTGAAAATTCAAGAAGAGTAAAGGAAGTGGAAAAGCTTGTTTTCCAGAACAACTTCATCTCTAAACTTGTTTTTCTTATTAGCATTTTTCTAGTTCTCCATGACTGGGTGAACATTTTGGAAAATTTATCAGGCAATTTTTCTCCAAAGGTTTAAAAAATATAGGATGTCAACAGGAGGATGACCTCCTTTTCAAATAGTGATGATATATACTTAGTGGTCAAATATAAGAAATGTAAAAATTCATTAAAAGCCACAGTATTTATAATTAAAGGCTATTTCAATTTTTCTCCTGAGGCTAGGAATGTGTCCTAGCAAATTTTGTATATTTATTCAATTAAATAAACAAGAATGTACCACATGATTTAATATTTAATTCATAAAATACCATGTAGTTTAGAGGCATCCTTAAAACAGTATGGGACATTTATATGAAAATGTTTTTTTTCCTCTGCATTAAGTTTAGTTATTTAACAGTTCTGTGTGGTTGAATAGTGTAACTTAAATCATGGAGATGACACAAGAAAGCAAGACAAACATGATAAGAATGACAGAATCATGAGACAGCTGCATAATTGCCACAGATGAAAAGCTTTCATTTACACCTAGAGATATTATGAGAGAAAAATCCTCTTACAGGTGCTCCACTTGAATGCAGAAGATACTGAGCAATAAATTTTTTGGTTATTGAAAAAACAATCTATGTTATCCAGCCCAAATTCATCCAAAAGTGAATAAAGGCTAGTTGAAGGAAGCCGGATGTACTGTTGGAAGAGCATGTTTCGGGCATTAAAAGTAGGAACTCTCAACAATAAATAAATAGCAATGTCTGTAGATCAGCATTAACAGGTTAAAAGCAATTGAAATTGTTTTCAACTTATTTCACAACATAAAAAGTACAAAGAACATTAAGTATTTGATAAAACCTGTTAAGTAGCTAAAATTGAAACTGTTAGTCAAATCATGTTCTTCCCTATGACACAAACTATTAACATGTTTTTTTAAGTAGCAAGGAAAAAATATAATATAACTTTGTGCTGTTACACAAAGGATGTGATGTCTCAAAATTGAAAAGCAGAAAATGAAACAAAGAAAATTCAATGAGGAGATAAAATATTAATAGAGTGAAAGGTAGTTATTTCCAAAATCCTGCTTTGTCTAAACTTTGAGGATTGTTTTGAAGATAGATGTGCCCATTTCCAGCGTGTAGTGATGTCCCAGGAGACACTGTACAGAGACATTTAGCACAAGCAAAGTCTTGACCAATACACATGTAGATTATAGAAAGGAAACTCAGCTTTGATAAAATATTGAAAACTCTGTTATTCCATTTCCTTCTACAAAATGATTCCGAATATAGTTCTGAAAACATTTGCTTAGGTTTGTTAAGTGTTCCACTAGACTGATCTTCAGGGTGTGGAGAATTGTTTAAATGGGTTTGTCATCAATTTCTAGTATTAATAGACAAAAAACTTTGTAAAATATTTGTGATATTTTAAAGATTATGGATCAGACTTTATATACATAGAAATATTGAAAGAGGAAGAATAAAAAAGGAGCAATACTGATTACAAATTTCAGTATCTGGATAGTGATACTGGATATCCAGTATCTAGTGAAAGTGGATATCCAGTTTCCATGAGAGAGGATGATTCAGCAACATGATACTCCACAAAACAACAGAATAAATATCATAGGTGATGAAAACAAAGGCTATTTATAAATATATGACCTTTATGAAATTTAAAATAAAATACAAAGAGTTCTATAGAGGATCTTTCCTTACTATAAATAAAATAATATAATACCTTTCTAGCATTGAACTTCGAGGAACTCACAACCACAAGAAAACTTGAATGAAACTTTCAGAGAGAAAAAAAGTGAACTTTCAATCTGGTGTGGTAGAGGATAAACTCGGTGCTTCAGCTAACAAAATACGATTGTATTAAAATATATTCCAAAATAATGATTTAATAATTATTTGTGGTTTCTGAGAAGAAATTAGGTCACAGAAGTAAAATGATGGTAAGCCAGGACTTAGCTGTCCTGAATTTCAGACTGGAATATTCTTGCCCACAATGCAGGTAAAGTGACTGACGTATGATCAGAGCCACAGTCAGCAGACGACGGGACATGCTGAAGCAGAGCAAAGATACTACTAAGTTGGGCCGGGGAGTTAGCTCAGCGGTTCTGGCGCCTGTCTTGCAAGCGCAAGGGCCTGGGTTCGATTCCCTGGTAACCGCATACAATACTGGGTGTGGAGACTCACGCCCAGAAGCAGCCAGCACCACATACCACAGTGCCGGGCGTGGTGGCTCACCTCACGCCTGTAATCCCAGCACTCGGGAGGCAGAGGCAGGAGGATTGCTGTGATGTGAGTTTGAGGCTGAGCTCAGGGCCAGCCTGAACCACAAAGCGAGACCCTGTCTCAAAAAACCTTAAAAAAAAAAAAAAAAAAAAAAAGATACTAGCAAGTCTTCAGAACTTTACACCAATGTTTAAAGGTTGCTGAATGGGTAGAAACACAAACTGAAATTTTATACTGAAAGCTTTACCTGTAGTGAGTCAGATATCAAAGTACATGAAAACATTAAAAATTATAAGCTGATTATTGATGTTTAAGAAAAGAATATTCCTCCAGAAGCTCCCATACAGTCTGGACTACTCAAGAAAGCTATCATGAGTTGCTTGGTCATGCTAAAATCAACAATAATTAAGCTTATATTTTAATCTGAAGCCAGTGCTGAAAAGTGACCATATAATTAACAAAAGAAAAGGTCCATATGTAGCGACAAACTGACAGTCTGACCGACCATTCTTCCTGTCCTCATCTTTAAAATGTTAACTATTTCTGCCCATACCTAAAACTTTCTACATGTGATTTGTTAAACTCAAAAATTACTAATTTACCTTACTACACTGAAGTTTTAAAAACAAAATCTAAACTGTCATTAAAAGTCACACAATTTTTCTTAGTTGAATGACATATATATATCAAAAACATATGACATATATATGTATATGTATATGTATATGTCATATGTTTTGCCGGGTTTTTTGTTTGTTTGTTTGTTTTGAACAGGGTCTCGTATTGTAGTTCAGGCTGGCCCTGAGCTCAGCTTCAAACTCACATCACAGCAATCCTCCTGCCTCTGCCTCCCGAGTGCTGGGATTACAGGCGTGAACCACCACGCCCGGCATTGTGCTATGTGGTACTGATTGCTGCTGGGTGTGAATCTCCACACCCAGTATGGTATATGGTTACCGGGGATTGAACTCAGGCCCTTGTGCTTGCAAGACAGGCGCCAGAACCACTGAGCTAAATCCCCGGCCCCAAAAGACATATATTAACATGCTATCTCACCTATACATTGAAAACATTTTACTGTCAGAACACTTACATCAAGATAGAACACATTCATTAGTATGCTAGATCTATAATTTATTGGGAACTTTTCATTATGTTTTTAATGGTCAGGTTCATACTCGGTATGGGGTAAATGTGGGCCAATGCTTTCAAGCAGTTACATTCTTTTTATTCTGAGTATATGTATGAACTTTTCTACACACATATGTGGACTTTAGACTAATCTTTTCCATCAACTGTCAAACATACTAATGTGTATCACTTTAAGAACTGACATCAGGGGCCAGGAATTTAGTTTCCTGGCCCTGCAACAAAAAACCTTCTTCTGAAAACCTAGCATCCAGACTTCTGCATGTTCTTTTCCTCTTCCAGCTATCAGTAGTAAAATTTCTCCCAGGGAAAATACGGAAGCCATATCCTGAGGATAGCAAATTACCAACAAAGTCCTCTTATGTAGATTTAAAAAAAAAATCCTTCCTTATATATAAGTCAGTAATTGTGAGATCTTTCATTTGCCGCATTGAGCTGAGTGCAGCTAAGAAACAGTGCTTTGCAACATCACTAAGATACTTTCATTTCATAGACACCTGATTAGCAGAAATTCAATGATTTTAGTGAAGCTGCATTGGATAACATGCATCTTTGTTTCTTAATTTAGCTGTGATTATTAAAGCTATTATCTATTCACTTAGTAATATATATATATATATATATATGGAACAAATACAAAGGTGAATGTGAATTTTCTAAATGAATTTGTACACACAGTGCTGTCTTTTACTCATCTTTTATTTGTTTGACTAGGGTGACTGGGAATAAGAATAATACAAAAACGTAAAGGATTAAGAATGGTACAGAAAAATAAGGGGGGGGATGTCATAAAATAGTCTGTTTTCAAGAAAACTCAAGGTCATTGCCAGAAAAGTTATATTAGGCTAAAGCAGCATATTATATATTAAGCAAACTATTCTCTTCTCATATTATCCACCATATCTGCCATACTCACCATATTCTGTAGTATGTACCAGATGTGGATTTCAATCTATTCTCTGTTCTCTCAGTGTGCTCTCCTCAGAGGTTGGAGTTGCTGAGCTTAAAGTACAGATGTAGAGGTCAACCAGAAGGACAGTCCTTCTGAAATTAGAAGTCCTTTGTGTTGTTTTACCCACTTACATCTTTCAAATTTCAATCAGGCAATTCCTGACTGATTGAAAATGTGGTCTTGTTTATACCTACATCAAGGCAAGACATGTTTTAACTGAGATAAATTATACTATTGTGATTTCTCAAAGGGAAGGTCATACACCCATAACAAACAAAAAATAATCCCCTCAAAAATCAGATGATTTTTTTAATAAAAGCATAAGGGAAAAATATTTGTTTCTCAATTTAGCATGACTCTTAAGGAAGACTGTTAAGGAGTTAAGCACGCTGGAGTTTTCTCCAATAATTTCATCTCCTTTTTTTCCCATTCATCCATGTGTTAAAATGCTCATTTGTTAAATATTAATTTCCCATCTGTTTTTCACAGAGAATGATGGAAATATTTGTACACAAAAATATATTGTTATCCTTAAATCACTGTTATATATATTGATTTGTAATGGTAATACCTAGTGTCAGCTTAAAATGTGCCTGATTCCATGCTAATTTGTTCGAACAAATTATTTTATTTAACTTTTACAAATAGTTGAAGTAGGTTTTTCACTGTAATTTATAGATGAGAAAACCAAGTAGAAAAAAATAAAATTGTATCTATTTGCAGAGTTATTGAGTGGTGAATCTCTGATTTAAGTGCAAATTATACACTCATGTACAACACAGGTCCAGTGATCCCAATTGTTAATGAGCATTGCTTAGTGAGACATTAGTTGAAATGGCCAGTTCTTATTTTTCTAACACATGAGGTAGATAAAGAAATCAAAATAAATATAAAATTAGCAGGAACCAGAAAGTTGCAGCACATGCACATTGCAATAAATACAGCTGAACTACTTATGCATACATAATCATATCCCTCCATTCCATCGGAAGCATGGCAATATAAAAATGATTTAAGATTATATCTTGAAAATTATTTTTTAGTATAGGAATTATCATAATTACTTTCAGAACAATTGATCGTAGATGTTTGCTTCAGTATTTCCTGGGGGGGGGGGGAGAGAGCTCAATTCCTTACTAAAGAGAACTATTTATATTGTGTGATCTCCCTGAAATTCACTCTTCCTTCCTCAGACTACATGACTATTTTATATGTTACTTGCCACTGAGTCTCTGAAAGTGAGCAGTTTAGTGCTGTAGTATGTCAAAATGGAACTTTATAAATAATGTCAGGGTTTTAATTTCTATTTTTCATCATTTAAATAAAATCATTAGATTAATTAACAATTAAAGTTCCTTCAAGATCCAAGTCTTTAGTTCCACAAATTCTTTCTCTTCTTTGCATCATGAAACTACTGTGACAACAGTAGTATACAAATTTATAATATTTGTATTGGTTGTTATAAGACAGCTGTATCCACAGCTACTTTGGAGACCCAACTGTGTTTTACTAAGGTTATTTTAATATTCTGGAGGGACCCCGAGAATGGTCACATTTACATTTTTAATAAAGCTGAAATAATAATCCATTTTATAATACTCAACTATAGTATAGAATAAATGATGAGAAGATGGTGGAAGAAAGCCATATAGACTTACATGAAAAAGAAGAAAATGAAAATATCACAATGAAACTCCAAAGAAGTCATTGCATTGGTGTGGAAACTCCTGCTCTTCCTCTTAATGTACAAATCTTATGGCCTATGTCCATCCATTGAAATTGCTAGATTGTCTATGCTATTTCCATAGGGAAATTAGTTTGTGAGAAGATGGATTCCTAAGTTATGAATATAAATCAAGTCTTGTATATAAAAACTAACAAGTAGTAAGTGACACAGATTGTTTTTCTGCCTGCTATCCAGAGTTAATTTACAAAACAAGCAATAATCTTCCACTACATTGATTCATAATTCACACAGTGTCTTCTTTCTCATGTTGTTCTCAGATATCCACCTTCTGGCTTAAATGACAATCTAGCAAATACCAAATGGGAACATGATGAATCTCTGATGAATTCAAATAAATATCAGGAAAAAGAAAATTTTGCATATAATATATAATAGTAATAGTAATATCCAGGAGCAGAGACAGGTCTGAATCGATGTATATGCACAGCAGATTACTAAACAAAACTCAAATCATTATTTTTATTTTGTGCTCCACCTCTACCCTAGAAAAATGAATCAAAATAAACTAAATAATATATTCCTGTTTTTGAAGACTTGTCAAACTATTACCTTTGGTTGATTTCTGTTGAGCTTGGATTACACAACAAAGGGCTAATGTTGCAACACTGAAGGGAAAAGAGAACTCTGCTCTCAGGAACAGTGGGACATGAGAGGCTGCCAGCCAAGACCAAGGTCAAAACTAGCCATAGGTGCAACTGCACTAATCTCAGGCCTAAGGCAGCAATCCCTTCCCCTACATCCCAGTCTGATCAGAGGTCAAGTACTCCAACCCTCTGTCCACTACTAGTGCAGCCAATTGTAGAGACACTCACAGGTAGCACAGCCAGGATCGACAATGCTTGGAGAAACCCCATCACACAGTTGGGGCCACAACTCTACAAGAGAAGGAACACAGTATATATCACACATGGTCTGTTCATCATAAATGAGTGAACTGCTGGGTTATCTCACTCTTTCTTATCTCATGAAGAGAGTAGATCTCTTTGGCTCCCATATAGTAGGTACTTGAACTTGCTACTCTCAGGTGAGGCGGCTAAAGGAAAATTATGCTGTTGTGTCAACCTAGAAAAAGGCTCAATTTTGCATAACAAAGTAATATCTCACAACACATCTTCAGCATAAAAACCTATTACTAAGAAGATTATCTCATAAAACTATAGAACTTACCAATAACTAATAGAATTTGCCAACAACTAATAGAATTTACCAACTTACTAATTTGCAATACATCCATGTAATAACATAAGAAATATGAAAGAAGATAACATAACACCTCTAAAGATTGTGACTCTGGTGATTGATTCCAAAGAAACTGAAAGGGATGAAAAGCCAAAGAAAAAATAAAAGAAGGAAATTTTAAAATTAAATGAAATCCACAAGAATATAGATAAAAATTAAAGTAAATTAGAATGACAATGCAATCTATAATTAGTAATTTAACAAACAGAAATTTGAGATATATAGTAGTCCAAAAAAAACCTTACAAGTTTAGAGCTTACTGATTCACATGAAATATTTTAAAGTCTCAATACTAGGCTATAATATACAAAAGCTTGAATATCAACTTTTGAAATATCTAATACAGACAGAAAACCAAAATAATGGATAGAAAAAAAAAGAATACATTCAAGATTTCTACAATACTATGAAATGTTCAATTACTCGGAGCATTAGCTTAGCCATTTGTAGGGAAATAAAGTTTAAAGGTATAAAAATGTTTTTAACAAAATAGTATAAACTTGCCTGTTTTGGGAAAAACACGGGAATCCACATAAAGGACTGTTTGCATATAGATGCCTCCTCCCTGCCCCCCCCCGCCTCATCTAGTCATAGGTGAGCTTTGCAGAGATGGCTGGAACTAGATTGTGCGATGCTAGGATCAAGCGTGTGATTCCTAAATCCATCCACTGTTTGGTTCGGCACAGTCTGAGTAGGATTGAGAGTGCCCCCCCTTAGGTGTGAGTGATACCCTCCTTAAGGGAAAGTAAGATAAAGGGACAGAAAGAGGGTCGCTGCTTGTCACTTGTAGCTCATTGCAGTGCTGCTCTCTGCTTGCCACCCTGCCTTGGAGCCAACCGGCTATGCACTGAAATCTCTACAAATCATGAGCCAAATTGGCTTCTCATTTAATTTGGGCTTCAGACATATTGTCTCAGCAACACAGAAAAGTAACTAAAGCACTGTGAAAACTGAAAAAACAATAACAAGAAAAGATCTTCACGAAAATGTAGGATAACAAAACTAACAGAATTTAGGGAAAAGAAATGCATTTAAAATTTGCAAAAAAACATATACTGACTTGACAGTAGAAGAGTGACTTCTCGGTTTGAGGTTTGGTTTCTAGGTGAAGAAGCGCTGGAGAAAGAATGGATAAGATCGACACACACTGTGCATGAAGGGAAGTATCATGGTGACTATCTCTCAGACATGCCATGAATGTGTAGATCAAATTACAACTGTAACTGTGACAGGTTAGCAGTTTAATGAGGCAGTGAAGTTGCGTTTAGTCAACCCATACATCAGGTCACATACAGAAGAGTATATCTTCTTTGTCTTGTACTGTAGGCTTATCAAGGGCATTGTCTATGGATAACTCCAGAGAGAAACTTTTGTTTCAATTTCAGAAAGATTAAGAAAATTCAGAGAAAATGCAAGACTTATATCTTCTCCATTGAGAGAAACGCTAATTTTATATTTATCTGAATGCTCTATATTGACTGTATGGAAAGCAAATATTCAGTAAATGAGAAAATGAAAATAGATTGTTTAACTTCTAATATTTATGATGGACAATAATGTATTTAAAACATGATTGCTGCTACTTAAAATAAAGCAAGTATATATAATATACATTTATACATTATAATACAGTTATAATACACACAGCGGAATAAATGTGCACACCAAAACTTAAGTAATAATTAACTGAAAAAAAGATGAAGAAATTCAAGACACACAGAGTACTTTGTTTCACAATCACTTGATTGTTCCAGCACATCTGGAACAATCTCATTTCTTCCTAGTGTGCTATTTCTTGTGGGCCTATACTGTTTTATAGATATTCTCCAAGAAGTAATTATATTGAAATGATGACAGTTCATCAATTTTTAACACAAGAAATGTGATTTTGGTCTTAAAACTGGTTAGTGAGGAGCCATAACATAGAACTGAATTGGATGGTCCCTGCACTTTACAGGGAAAACAATTTGCCATATATTCTTGCCTAGTAAAGGGAGTTGTCCTTGTGTGTAGTTAAAGGTGTCATAGGTCAGGAGAGTAAGTCATTAGGAGATATATATTTTTTTAATTTTATGAGCAAGTTGATAACTGATCCTGACTGGAAAAAAGAAAAGAAGAATCTTTTCAGCTTTTAGATCAAAACGAGGCACACTGTCTACATTTTAAAGAGAAAGCTTAACAATAAACCAATTCACTTTCCTCTCTCTAGGAAAGTGGCCTTTCCAAAGTCTCACAGAACAGTTTGTCTGCATTATGTCTGTCCCTCTCAAAGCTTCACAGGACACTGTAACAGTAGCTAAACTGCAGAAATGCTTCTTTAAAACTGCAACAATCCATGGAAATGGGTTGTAACCCAGCATTTAAAAAAAAATAATTAAAAAAAAATGACCCCATGTTGGCCAGAAGAAACCCTGATAACAATCACTCTCCTAAATATTTTTATGTTTGTATAAGTTGCAAGAAAATTATGTTTCAATTATTTGTGATAATGATCAATAGGCAAATGAGAAAGTTGTCTGAGAATAATATTCTAATTGTATAAGAAGATTGCAGTAATAAATGGATAACATTAAAATAATAGAGAAAAATCTGTCAAGAATAGTTCTTGTGTTTTTCCTAATATAGATAGCAAGGATGGAAATATTTTCCATCAATCGAATCAATATTATTGATTTTACTTGCAGTTACATATTCATATGATCCCACCTTACTTCCACTTATCAACTTTCTCCAATCCTCTTCAAAAATATGAAGATTAAACTCTTTCTACAAAATATAATTTAGTAGGATTTTTTCTAAAACAGTCATACTTTGAGTTCTTCCTTTCTTATTTTCAAAGTTTCTTTTCTAATTAAGCCAAAGCTTCCTGTACATCAACATTTCTCCAGGAATTGTAATTTATGATAACAAAATGTACCTATTTATCAAACTCTGAAAAGAAATTCATTTGCAAAGTAGAACTCTGTCATATTGTCCAATATATGTACCGTAGGATAATTATCTGAAAGGAATTCAACTGACTAGAGTTACTAAACACTACCTACTATGAAAAGGAACTAAAACTGTTGTTTCTATAGCCATATTTAAAAATAGTTAATTGTATTTTATGTATTGATTTTGTATCATGTGGAAAAATTAAAAAGAAATAAAATCCTTAGCTGTGAAATCTTGCAATCCTATCTATTATTGAAGTTTCAACTGACCTGTGACACAAAACACTTAGTACACATACCATATTGAATTTACTGAGCTTAAAAGTAATAAGTAATTAGAAAACAGAGAACACCTTTCAAGCATTTGTCAAACTAGAAAAGCTTCAGAATCTTTCTCATGCTGCCTACTCAAGAGATGAAAATTTCCACCCATCATCAAGTCTCCAAGAACTCAGTCTCAATAAGAAGTCTTTGAAGACAAAAGTCTTTGGTCTAGATTCACATATATTCTGATTTCTTGTTAACTGGGTATTGACTCAAGGATTTAATCCAGGTTTCTAGATCATAAAGGAGATAGTCTGACAGTTCTGTATCAATAAAGTTTAAATTATGAATTAGGGGCCGTTGGATCAAAAAGTAAAATGTACTCCTGTGTAGCATAATAAAATAAATATAAAATAAAAAATAAAGTACTTAGTTCAAACTTTCTAACATATCAGAGTAGCCAATCAAGTCTTGCTATCCCAAACACTCAAGTTTTGAAAACAGAAGTCTTCTTAGCTTAGCTTCAGAAGAAAATGATCAAAGGAGAACTGGAGGGGAGGAGGGGGAGGGAAAGAAAATGTTCGATGGTTAAAAGAAAAAAAAATGGAAACAGTCTATGTACATAGACGGGATAGAGGGATTGAAGGGAGATCATGAAATGGGAAAAGGTAAGAATCAAGGTACATCAAATACAGGTACAAATTCTCAATGATGAATGTGATCACACTGTATACTTAGAATGTACCAGTAAACTCACACGTAATATAAAGAAGGTCTACTGAGTAGCACTGTGTGAGTTTTCATGCCCTTTCTGACACAGGAACACTAAAAGAGAATCTTCCTGTGAATAAGAAGATAAAATTTACATGATCTCTCCAAGGAAAAATCTCAAAGTCAGTACCAGATTCTTTGCTCAATGCCAAGTCTCCTGTCCTCCATTTCATCTCCTTTCTCTAAGAGAAATTTAAGTGTACCTGGATTCTGACATGGAGACTCCAAGTGAGAAGACAGAGATGAAATACGCTTCCGATGCACTCTCATTAATTTGACAAAATTACTTTGGAGTGTTTAGGTCTGGAGATATGTTAGTACTAAGAAAGAATTTTCTGCTTTATATAGGATGTTTTATACTTTAATGACTAGACTTTATGTCCAGCATCCAGGCATCTGAAATTCAGATCAATTTCCATCAGATTTCACAAGAAAGCTGTCAGTTACTGAGTAGCCAGTTATTCTTGATCTTTGCATTGGTTAGAAGAACATCTTTTCTTTTTTGCATCTTTTTACATGAATGCATGGTGTACACTTACACCTCATCATGCAACTTACACACAAATTACAGCTTGCAAAGAAATGTATCCATTCTAATACTTGTTATCTCTGATTTGTACATACTATCTTTATTAAATGAACTAGGGAAATATGTATTTTGGGGGCCGGAGAGTTAGCTCAGTGGTTCCGGTGCCTGTCTTGCAAGCTCAAGGACCCGGGTTCGATCCCCGGTAAACACATACCGTACTGGGTGTGGAGACTCACACTCAGCAGCAACCAGTACCACATACCACAGTGCCGGGCGTGGTGGCTCATGCCTGTAATCCCAGCACTCGGGAGGTAGAGGCAGGAGGATTGCTGTGATGTGAGTTTGAGGCTGAGCTCAGGGCCAGCCTGAACCACAAAGCAAGACCCTGTCTCAAAAAAACAACAACAAAATATATATATTGGGTTTCATACATATGCTGCTGTATTCACAGAAATCTTTAAAAATATATTTTTTATTTCAAGCACATTTCTTACTGAAAATTACAATGCTACTTTTAAAAATATAATAAAGACCACCTTTATATGATATCATAGGCACACAGGACATTACACAATAACTGCAACAATATCAAGTAATTTATGAAAAAAGATCAAGGGAATAGTGACAAAGGGAATTCTCCCTCTAAATTTCTAAGCATTAACCCTTGACTGGCCTTTACATGATAACACTCAGGAGTATCTATCATGACAAGGAGATGAGGCTAAAGTCGGATGGTGGACAGTGGCAAGGAAATGACATGCGAACATACACACAAAGCCACCAAGGCAAAAAACAAACAAACAAAACAAAACAAAACAAAACGAAAAAAGCAAATCTGTTTGCCATCCTTAGAAAAGAATTCCAGTCTTTTTGTCTTTCCACATTGCTTTAGTTTCCCACATCTGAAGTGAGTGTGTAGTGCTAATGTAGTGGCTTAAACACTGAAATGTATTATCTTAGAGTTTTGTCTCTCGGAAGTCTAGAATTCATCTCACTGAGCTAAAATCAGAGTGCTGACAGGAGTCCATCCCGCCAGCAGGCTGATGGAGGAGTTCTGTTTCTAAAGATTTGCTTTATTATCTTACATTGAAAAAACTTGTTTACATTAAAGAGTAGGCAGGTCAATGTTTTCTTCATCTCTCAGAGGAAGATGGTGATGGTATTAGTGATGGTGCCCAGGTAGCATAAGGCAATTATGAACTACCAGGGTTGGTATGTTGCAATTTGCCCCTGTAGTGAAAAACCCTGTATGTGCTGCTGTTTCTACGTGCTTCTTTCCAAGATAAAATAAGTAAATATCAATGTAGAAAAACTTGTAAAACATACCCCATGTGATGTATCTTTGATGTATTTAAACTGGAGCCTACAGCAGTTATAGAAGTGTCTCACATTTTGATCGCATGAGAAAATGCATTGAATGCAAGTTTAAGAATTGAGAACATTAATTCCATGGGGTTTGGACAGATCCGGTGCTTCTCCAAAAATAACAATGCTGTATCTTTTAGCTCTATTTTAGGAGGCAAAGTGTTATCAGTCAGGGATAGTTGAGTTAAAACAAGCAGGTGGAATATCACTGATACCTGCACAAAGAAGATGAACAATGAGGACTAACTTGTAGAAGCAAAACAGAACTGTGAATATAGTTTGAGACAAAATGAAAATCTGTATCTCTGTCCTGTCTCTGTCTCTGTCTCTGCCTCTGCTTCAGGCTTGCTCTCTCTCTCTCTCTCTCTCTCTGTAGTATTATTTTTGGTATATTATTGATGAAACACAGGCTCTTTTCACTCTGCTGTATCCTACTCAGTCTTTTTTGAAATTTAACTTTAAAAAATTTGAGACAGCATCTTGTTAAGTCACTTAATTGCCCTGTTGGGCCTCAGGCTTACAATTCTCTATATTGGTTGCTGGATGGGGGAAGGGAAAAATGAGAATCAAGTCATATATTCTGGTACAAACTCTCAATGTTGAATGCAATGATGATGTGTATTCATAATGTACCAATAAAGATTTGAATTTAAAAAAAAACTGACACTTCTTCTGTCTCAGTCTCTCTGAACATTAGGAAATACACATGTCTGTGGTAGCTACAGAGAGAAAGGACTTAGGCTGTGAGGGCTAGAATTTTAGAAGTAAGTTTAGCGATGACTGATAAAAGAAACTCTGATGTATAGGCATTTAAAGTTTAATTCTGCCTTTTGACACATATAGGCATATACATAAATGTATATGATTTAATATTAGGTCCTCTGTAAAAGCTGTATAGGTGTACACTCTCCGGTGTTAAGGGCACCTTAGCAAGTCTACTTGTTCCTCACTCTCCTATTGTGCTTTTAAACCACTTCAGGAAAAGGCACCCTTTTGGAGATTTTTCCTTCAAAAGGGTTTTATGAGCTTCCAAATCCATACAACTTAGAAATTCTAAAAATCTCTGAAATGTTTGTTGCTGAAATGTTTACAGTTCAAAATGGGAATAATAACAAGAATTAGAGTCAGGATGATGGACTCCAGAATAATTTCTCCTTCTTCCTTTCCATGTTTTAATTCTTTTCATCCAGTTTTGTCTGGAAATGCAATATCAGTATTGGCAGTTACCTTTATATAACTCTGTTCATTTATATTATAATGTGGATTAAAGTAAGAAGTGTTCATATTAAAATTAGAAAATACAAAAATTATATCAAATATGCAAGTTAGTTTGCTAGAGGCTTATGGACTAAAACAAACTGCTCAAATTGGAAAATCTTTCATGAAAGGATTAAACTACTGAGTCCATCACTAAATAGTCATTTATACTATATAAAAATTTGTAGAATATTTTTCCATCAGTTTCTTGAAACAAAGTTATCAAGATAGGTTACCTTGCTATTAAACCTAATAAAGCATTTTAAAGCCTAAACTTGTTACTAGTACATAAATTCTAGAAGAAAAAAATCATATATTGTTTTAACTTTCACTCGTAGATGTCTTACCTAAACATCAAAGGGCACTCAATCTATATTTGCTTAAAAATGAGCACATACTAACTTTTCTAGTAATTCACAATTTTAAGAAACCTACAAAATAGGGTGATGTAAGTCAATATACACATGAATTTTATAAATTGGTACTCATATATTTCACTCTAGTAATCCTAAATAACATTGAAGGCTTGTGACAGCTCAAGAGTAGCTCTTATTTTATATAGTTCTTCAATTGGCAATTTAGGAATTAAATAAAGTGAGGGGCAGTAATCCTTATATGTTTTAGAGTAGATTGCTATTTAGGAAGGTCACATAGAAAATAAAGAATGAGGTCATGCACTGAAAAGCTTTCCATAAAAAGTAGAAATTCGCATATAAAGCATATTGAACAATCAACATTTAAATAAAGACAAATGGATTAGGTCAAATTGGAAATTTAAACCTAAGAAGCACGTAGAAAATGTTACCCTTGCTACTGTGTTTTTTTATAAAGTCTTCAATAAAGTTCAAACAGGAAAGATAAGTTGTATAGAACAAATAAATGAAATATAAGCAACCATTCAGAAATACTCCACTAGAGTGTCAAAAATGACCTTTCAAAGACCTAAAATTTAGAAAGTGGAAGAAAACTTATGAGTTATTAACCTTGAATCAAAATGTTATTTCTTTAGTCCATTTTGGCTTTAAGATATTATAAATGTTTGGGTCATATGCTGTAAATACTGTAAACTAAGTGAAGATCTCTTTGTGTGGCTTCAATAAATACAATTTGCTCATTCTCAAAATGTTCTTTAAGAAACTCAGACATCTAAAGAAACATCTGATATTTCCAAATCATTCAACTCTGCAGTGAGAATATTTTACAAGAAAAAAATTAGATTTTTTATATTCTTAAATCCAGTTTTATTGGATCTGTGGATATCATGTGCAAAAATTATTTTGATGTAGTCTTTATGGCTGTGTATAGAATTTTAGGAGCTTGCACTCCTAACTTACCCATAGCTTTTGCTCTATTAACAAAGTATCACTTATTTACCAACATTTTTCTTACTTAAATGACTGACTCCACACTAGGTGCTTCTATATTTCCATGCTACTACTATATTATGCTGCATTTCACAGGTAGATACAAGCATTTTTGCCGTCTTTAGCTTCTTCCCTCATTCCCCACAGGCTTAGACTCTTTGCACCTCTCATTGTGCATGCTGGGAATTCATAGTCTTTAGCAGACACAGAAAGTTCAAGTGAATCCCGGCTCTATTCATCTTCGGCTCACTTCAGAAGATAAAGCACAACCCTCTGTGTAACACTACAATTTGCTCTATCTACAAAGTATTACATTGTGTTTCTTTTTCTTTCTTCCTGCTGTCTGCCAAGTCTAATTTTAAAAATTATGAAGAAAATTATGACTCATAAAATATACTAGAAAGATATATATGAATACTATTTTTATGCTAGAGCATTTGGATTTGTCAGTTCCAGGATAATAATAAATGTAACATCATAAATAAGTTCTAGTAAGGGTTAAGACTGGTATGTGAAAAGCACCTGACTCCATAAAGTGACTGTCATTCGATTCTGGGTTTGAAGCAGGTTGTGATTTCTCCATTATTAAGAAGCACATAAAAGTACTTTGTAATGAGAGATTTCATTTCACTTATTTAAATGCCTTATATTGAAGGTAATGTGAAGACATTTGAGAAGAGAGTCAGAGAAAAATTTGGAAAAGTAAAAAGTAGAGGCAGAGGAGTCAGAGGGTGAGCTTACGGTTAAATTTCTGCTGTATCTTGAAATAAAAAATTCCAAAGTCATGTTCAAACTCAGAGAGTTCCAAGGAAAAGTGAAGTGAGTTTTTAGGGTACAAACCTATTTTTGGCTGGAGTGAGAATTTATATACACTGTGTCACTTAAGTGGTAGGAGACACTTTGGGGGAGACTACAACTGTAGAGACTAACATCTATTTTTATTAAGTGTATTAGAATATATGATTTAGGACTTTGCATTTATCAGAAAACTAATCCTCTGGAGCCAGGGAGTTAGCTCAGTGGTTCCGGTGCCTGTCTTGTAAGCTCAGTGACCCGGGTTCAATTCCCCGGTAACCACATACCATACTGGGTGTGGAGACTCACCCCAGCAGCAATCAGTACCATATTCCACAGTGCCGGGTGTGGTGGCTCACACCTGTAATCTCATCACTCGGGAGGCAGAGGCAGGAGGTGTGAGTGCCTCTCATCACAGAGGCTGTGATGTGAGTTTGATGCTGAGCTCAGGGCCAGCCTGAACTACAAAGCAAGACCCTGTCTCAAAAAAAAAAAAGAAAGAAAGAAAGAAAGAAAGAAAGAAAACTAATCTTCAGAACCATCTGGAATTGTTTACCAATACATAAGCAGTGACATCAAACAGGCATAGCATGAGATATAAGGACTACATATTTTGAGGGACAAATAAACTTAAATGTTAGCTAGATGTGGTGTGGTGTCTAGGATTACAGCACTCGGGAGGCAGAAGTAGGAGGATTGCTGTGAGTTCCAGGCTAGCTTGGACTACATAGTAAGCTCAGGGCCAGCCCGAACTACAGTGTAAGACCCTGTCTCAAATAATTTAAATAAATAAATAATTAAATAATAAAATAAAATATGTTTATTCAGCTTGCACAAAGGAAAATTGGAAAAGGCCTATTACCAACAGATTTCCTTTGAAGCTATTTTTCTATAGTATTAAAACTGAAATCCAAAGTTCAGTTCTTCTGTAAAGCAAGTTTGCTGCAGCGTTTGCTTAGCTGAGACTTAGGGTGCAGTTTAAGATGCAGTCAGACAAATATTTGGGAATAAATGAAAAACAGAAGAAAAAGATGGAGGCCCAAATTACATGACTTTCTAATTTCACTACAAAACCCTGAGGACTTCAAAGGGAAACAGAATTCTCCACCATTCTCAGGAGTGAGCAATGCTTCCTTTCTGCCTGAGTAATGCCAACCTCGTGAAGAAAATGAGAAGGGTCTGGGTGCGTTCCTGGAGGCTGTGTTCAAAGGCAGCTGCTAGAGGAAGTTAATCTGCGGTCATTTGGACCCAAAATACAAAAGGAGGGATCATAACACACAAGGGAAAGTTTTCACATAAAATATGCACCCAGAAAATAGTGATCTCATTCCCTAGGAGGAGCAGAGTTAAATTAAATTAAAATGATTTAAAAATAGAGGGCCTTATTTTGCTTAGCATGATGATCTCAGAAAAATCAAATGTCATATTCTCTCTCACAGCTAGAATCTCAGATATAAAGAGTGAAATGGCCTAAAAAGAAAAGGAGAATATGGGAGAAAAGGAAAGGAATCAAAAGGAGGGGCAAGGGAGTTCCAGGGCGATAGATGGAGTGAATGTAACTTAAGTGTATCATATATAAGTAGAAATTTGCCAAAACAAATTCCATAATTCTGCGTAACTAATGTACACTAGATATATGGATTGAAGTTTTACTATAAATTTCCACTTGATCTGCTCATATGGTGAAAACAACGATGGCACAAAAGCTTCCTTAAAACGACCAAGTCTGTTT
This sequence comes from Petromus typicus, assembly GCA_004026965.1. Classification (NCBI taxonomy): domain Eukaryota; kingdom Metazoa; phylum Chordata; class Mammalia; order Rodentia; family Petromuridae; genus Petromus; species Petromus typicus. The sequence goes on from PVIR01004644.1 coordinate 22,729, forward strand.
CTAAGTATTATCTCCAATTTCTTTGCCTATTTCATACCATTTGAACTTATTCTGGAACACCCCACATCCTCTACAGCCTTGGAAAAAACTTATTCCTTCATTGCATTCATAAAATAAAATGTTACTAAATTTTTCCTCAGGAGTAATTACACTGAAGCTTCAATACTCTTCTTTCTCACACATGCATGTATTCCCTTACATACATTCATTTGGTTTGAACTAGGAAATTCAGAACGTCTTCTGTGACATCCAGCCCTTGTAGCAGACACATATATGGTTGTTACTCAGAGGATGGAGTGTATCTGCCAACCACTGAGAAGGGTGGGCACCACAAAAACAAGGTCTTCATTTTCTGAACATGTTTTAACTATAACAATGCATGTTAACTTTCTCCACAAAGTATGCTTTGTTTTAAATCTTCCACATTTTATGCATTACCAGTGTTTCCATTATAGGAACATAGCTTATTAATCTAGGGGAAAAGTGGTACATTGATGTAAGAGCAAAAATTATAATTAGTCACTAAAAATTCTTGAAATATAGAGCCATAAGTTGACTGTCTTTTAGTATTCTACAGCCTGATCTAAAACACGGGGATAATACTTTAAGCCAAATTTCCATCACTAACTCTGCTCTGACAATTGTCTCTAAGTAGCCTGTGGAGGTGGAAAGTGGGTGATTCTGGCAATGTGTTAGGACTGTTGCTTACATTAAAGAGCACAACTGGATCTGATTAAAATCTGACAATTAGGGCTGTGGATAATGATCACACCAAAATTCAAAGCTAAACTGATTTTCAACAGTTACAACTAAAACGTGACCACAGTACAAGATAACTCAAGTAAAATTGACTATCACAGTATTTTAGTCATCCATGTTTGAGGCTTATGGACACATGTGTAATGCAGGAATTATTTAATCCCCCTCTTTCTAAAAAGAAAAACAAACAAACTGATGTCACATTATGAGCCATTCAATCAACTTATCCAGAAATGTCAACTTCTTAGAAAGACTCCTATTTTCTTTTCTTTTCTTTTTTTTTTAGGTTTTTTTGAGACAGGGTCTTGCTTTGTAGTTCAGGCTGGCCCTGAGCTCAGCCTCAAACTCACATCATAGCAATCCTCCTGCCTCTGCCTCCCAAGTGCTGGGATTACAGATGTGAGCCACCACGCCCGGCACTGTGGTATGTGGTACTGATTGCTGCTTGGGTGATTCCCACACCCAGTATTGTTATGTGGTTACTAGGGATCGAACCTGAGCCCTTGTGCTTGCAAGACAGGCGCTGGAACCACTGAGCTATATCCCCAGGGCCCCCTATTTTCTTTTCTAATTTGTCCCCAGATCTTGTAGATTTTACTTAATACATCTGTCCATTTCTCTCTGTCACCTTGATACTGTTTCAATTTAGTGGAGTTAGATACATTTCATTTAAAGTCCTCCAAGTGATTCTGTCTTCTGTACACTTGGCCTCCTCTAAGGAGGAGCACAAGATGTCCTTAGCTATCCTTTTCTTGGGATTCTTTAATGGCTCCTCACTGCCTTGCAGCAGAATCCAAATTTCTTACCATGGAAGCCCTTCATGTACTCAGGCCTGCCTGGTAGGAATAATATTCCCACACCTGAGTCATTATGTCTTCTCCTCTCTCCAGAAACTCAGCCCTCTAATGACTCCTTCTCTCAACTGGCTCCATTGCAGTTTCATTTCTCGTATAACAGGCTTCGTAAATTAGCATCATTAAGTCATGTCTTCTATTTATTCATCTCTCCTAATGCTTTCCTAGAAGAATGTAGTTTGAGAATATCCAACAATGTTGAATGTTTACTTACTAGACATGGAGAATGGAATGCTAATGTTATTGAGTGAGTAATGGTTAGGAATGCTACTGAACAAGACAGCCCAGACAAAAGAATCATCCAGGCTGAAATGCCAGTGAATGAGAAACTCCATTTTAGAACTAGAGTGGCACCTTGTGTGCCAGAATCACTCACACCAAGGAGAGAGCCTGGCATCCAAAATGGGCTTTCCACTAGGATGTTAAAGGAATGTATATATCACAGCACTACTCACAGTAGGTAAGCAATGAAAATGACCTCCACATCCATCAAATGATGAAGGAATAATGAAATGACATTATAAAACAATAGTAAGTCACAAGAAAGATGAAATATTGTCACTTGGAGAAGCTAAGAGTAGAATAGTAGTTACCTCTGGAAAGGCCAAAGAAATGGGAAGAGATCAGTCAACAAGTATAATGTTACATATGGACAAATAGATGTTCTCTATACTGTGGAAATTAATGGGTAAAATAGATTTATTGGTCAATATTTATCCCTTCCTTTTTTCCTAAGTACACAGTATTTCTTTTTCTTTGGTAGATTTCTGCTCCTTTCATGTTTCTATAAGAGGTGTCTTTTTGTTTTGGTTTTGGTTTTGGTACCAGGGATGGAACTCAGGACCCTGCAATTATCAGGCAGGTACTTGAAAGACTGAGCTAAATTCTCAACCCTCTTTTACATTTTTAATACTGCACTAGAAATGTTTTTCTTCTGCTTCTAAAATATACAACAAATCTGCCTATTCATCTTACACACCACTGTTAACATCATCATTATAAAGTTTTCAACGTGTTTTCACTTTACCTGAATGAGTATAGTTTTACATTTATAGAAAACCAGTAATCCTTAAATAAAAACATAGATGATATTACCCCTCATTTTTTAATTTGACAGTTTTTCCAATTTCACTTTACGGTGTGGAGAACATAAATGCTTGCACATGTTTGACAGGATCTACATCAGTACATCCATTGTGGAAAACAGCATGGAGTGTCTGTATCTCTTTCCTCATGTAGTTTCTGAAACTGGATCAACCACTCTTCTATCTAGGAATAAATTATTGTGTTCTATTGTATTACCAAATACTATAGGTGGTAGGTGCCATAAACTGTATTCATTTCAATAAATGGCTTTGAACATTTTTATCATAAAAGAATGACAAATGTTTTAAGAGATATCTTATTTAAACTTTATATAATGTATAGATGTATGAAAATATCACAGAAAGTAATGTGTGTATGTGCAATACTCTGTCAGATTTGTAAAGAATAAAATCTTTAAACTTCAAAACTAGATAACTTTAAATTTGACGTTATTTAAGATTCCTCATACTCAGATAACTGTTTCTTTCTGCTTTATCAAATTCAGCCACGTCCATCCTAGTCTTTCAGAATTCTTCAGACTTTCTGAATGAGAAATTAGCATCTCCATGAATATTCAGAAATCCTTCAAAGCATAAAAAATTGCCTAATCGTTTCTGAAGGAACTCTCCATAGAATTTCCCACATGGAAATAGTAAGCCGCATAGTAATTCCTTCCTCAGTTTAGAGGTACAAGTTCTTCCTAAACTTAATTTCCCTTTGATTTTTCTTCCTGGAATGTCTGTTTTCCAACCTTCACAGCACTTGCTGGCTTGATTCTTTAAGTTTTGAGTAAACATGTCTTCTTAAGGAAGGGCTGACAGGGTAAAATGTTTCTCAGCCAAGTCCCTTATCACAATCAGTATCTGTCTATAATCTATCTATCATCCACTCTGTCATCTATCTATCTCTATCTGTCTGTCTATCTACCTATCTATCTATCTATCTATCTATCTATCTATCTATCTATCTATCATCTATCTCAATCCATCATGTATCATGAAAACATAAGATACATTTTATTTCTATGTTTATCTATTGAATATCTATCTATCAATAGCCGGTAAATACTTAATGTGTCAACCAGTATTAATGATTTCTATTTATAAGTCAAAACTCATTACACTAAGTCTCCAAAACGTGGAAGTGTAATTGAAATGGCATGTGTCCCATGAAGACCATACACTGTGACTAGTAACTATCTTGAGATTTGAGACTAGTTCTTGGAAATTGCAATGGAATGTATGCATTTGTTTTTTGTTTGTTTGTTTGTTTGTATGTTCGTTTGTTTTTCAAATTAGTGAGTGGGAATGCTTATTCCTTCTCTTTTGTAATCTGGGAATAATAAAATGCAGAGAATTAAATATTGTCTTTTTCTGCCTGTGGCCTGATAAAAAGTTCAGGGTTTATTAGAAGTGATTTTCCATAATGTTTTGTTCATTCAGGCTCTGCAGGAAAGTATTACAAAGTTAAATGGACAAAGCATGTCTAAAACAGATGAGCTTTCCATAAAATTGTCTCTGAAAACTCACCACATGCCTGGGGCATACATCAGATAACTGAATTGTCTTCTATTTCTGAAAGTAAAAAGCCAAAAATAGGTCAGGAAAATTGCCTTTTGTGTACAATCTTCAGCTTTCTGTGTTTTTGAGCGTTTTGAAGCTGACTTCATTCCTTGGCTCCTGGATTCCGTTTCCACCTTCAGGTTGAGGAGTCTGAACTCCCATCAGCCCCTCCTCTTCCTCTTTCATCTCCCTCGAAGGTCACATCCTATTCCCTGACTATGACCTATTAGTTTTTGTTTATATAAAGATAGTTGTGGTAGACTTGTGCACGCAACTCAGGCCAGCCTCTCCACCTCAAGGGCTGAATCTCATCTGCAAAACTCCAGTTTTTCAGGTAAAATAGTCTATTTCTACATTTATGAGATTAAGAAATGAGTTATCTCTAGTGAGTCTGAGTCTACAAGTAATTCAGTATTCCTACTTAAATGGAATGTAAGCTCTCAGAGATTCATTCACACAACCAATAAGCATGCAGTTTGCCCTAGGAAATGTGCAAGGAAAAGTCCCCCAAAGATGAAAAGAGGATGATAATCGCTATGCACACATGTAAGTTCATAGTTACCCTGCAGAACAACAGAGTCACAAAGATTCTCATGAGAAATGAGAATGCTTTTGTAGGTATCTGTCTTACTCTTCTTTATTTTTCTTCCCCAGCTCCTTCTCTTGTTTCTCAGGTCCCAGAATTATTTACTTTAATAATCAAATATCTATTTTGCAGAAGTAAAATACTTATACTTTCTATACTCTCATTTAGAATCAATTAGTTGAAAACTTTCTTTATTACACAAATAACACTTATCCAGCATTTGTTTTGTAAAGGAAAAACTTCTGGATTCAGCTCCTTAACTCAGGTTGTCATGAAATTAACATCTATTACCATAAAATTTTTATTTTAAAACAAATGGGAGTTTCAAACAATTTCTAACGGAACTTCAATTATAGTATCATTTTAATAGCATCTCATTTTTCTTGGATATATTTGATATAGAATTACAAATTATTTTAATTTAAAATTTCCATAGTAGAGACACTACATTTATGGCCTTGAGCTACTGCTCTTATCTGTACCCAGTGTGACCTCTCTCATGTATACCAAAATGTAATATCTTTGTGTGCAAAAAATACTTTTAACTTCCTTTAGAAGAATTTCAACCTTTACCCTTGAAAAAGGTAATTTTCATTTGCCAAGGTATTTGGGATAGAAAGGCATGTGAAAGTGTGCTTCGGCATGGGCTTACCATACCAGATACCAGCATGTGATTCAAAATTAGGCTTTGGGTTATGAGATATTAGCAAACAAGATGAATATACAATCAGTTGTTCATGACTATGTATTAAGCCTCCAATAACAATTCTAAATGCAAGGTTTGTGAGAGCTGACTGATTTTTCTGGTATATCCACAAGGAAAAGATTAGAAGCTCAACAATTGTTAACCAGTGCAGTTGTCTCAGCTGATTTTAATCAGCAACCTTTTTCCTTTAATTAACCACAAACATGAATGTAAGAGAAGCACTGAGTTCAGTCGCTCTGCTGAAATATAAAAACTGAGTGTAGTTACCCTTGAAATGAGGGTTTTTCCTGTAGAAGACTGACTGTTCTGGTAACTACAGAGCTGCTACAATTCTTCTGATCCTATTATGACATATTTTTGTGCATGTTATGCAAATCTATTTAAATTAGAATATTAGTAAACATTTTCTTCCAGAGAAAGGAAGAATTACTTCAGGGAATAAAGAATTGTATTTTTAAAGATAGAAGATTTCATATTTCCTACTAAAGAAATGAAATCTACATAGTAAATTTGTATCAAAATTTTACTCAAACTCTTTTTATTTACAGTTTACATCATTAACAGATTTAGAATAATCATTAGTGGGCTGGGAATTCACCTCATTGTTATAGAGTTTGCCTTGGAGGCAGGAAGTCCTGTGTTTAATTCTTAGAACTACAAAATGAAAAAAAAAAAAAAGACAGGTTTATCATGAGTCAGTAGTTTTCTTTGTTTGTTTGCTTGTTGGTCTTGAGAAAGTCTCACTATGTAGTTCAGACTGGCCTTGAACTCACTGTGTAGCCCAGACTGACCTCCTATTTGCTGAGATTCGCCTGTGTCAGTCTCTGAAATGCTGGTATTATAAGTGTGCACCACCACACCCGGCTAACCTTGAGTAAGTTCTGTAAAGTACACCTAATACAGATGCTGAAAATTTAGGAAGGATTCAAATAATCATTCTTTAACGAGCATTTATTATTTCTTATTGTACAGAGTTTTTTTAGTTTGCTCATATAATAAGAACAACATGCAGGGGCCAGGGATTTAGCTCAGTGGTTCTGGCACCTGCCTTGTAAGTGCAAAGGCCCAAGTTCTATCCCCTGTAAGCACATACAACAATATCGAGTGTGGTGACTCATGCCCAGCAGCAATCAGTACTATATACCACAGTGTCAGGCATGGGGGCTCACTCCTATAATCCTAGCACTCAAGAGGCAGAGGCAAGAGGAATGCTGAATTTGAGGTTGACCAGCCTAAACTACAATGTGAGATCCTGTTTCTAAAAAATGCTGGAAAAAAAAAAGAGAACAAAATGCAGTATTAAATGCAAGTAAATCAAAATAAATCATAGGGATACGTTTACCAGCCTTTATCACTGCCTTGGTTGGAAACAAGTGATTTATTTCAATTTCAGTGTATTCCTAGCTTTATTTTTCTTGTGTCCAAATATATCCAGGCAGTGTGTCCAGCACTACCATAACAACAACAACAACAAAAAAAGAAATAAACCACAGCCTTGCTCAGGTTATTGGAAATGAGGTCTAAGATTTCTTAGAAAATCTAGGAAAACATAGAGGGAAATAAACCAGTTCTAATTCAGTGTAGTAGAAATTTTATCTACATCACATTAAATGAGTAAATAAAAACATACTAACTCTGGCAAGGTGTTTTTGGAAAGTGCCACCAAACACTTGAAGTCTAAGTTTTCAGTAACTCGGAAGAGCTGAGGAAAACTTTGAGGAAGGGGAATATGTGTAAATCCCTGGGACACCAGAAGAGTAGACTAGTGTCTGCCAGTTGGGGTGAGGAACAAAGAACCTAATTGTGTCTTATTTATGTTCTGATTTCTGAAATACAACGCCTGATACCCACAAATTGAAGAAGAAATTTATTTAGGCTCAATTTCAAGGAGTTGGCCAGCTCCAACGGAGAAACAGCAGGATGGAAGGACCCAGAGGAAGAAAATGGCGTATTCCCTGGTCCCTAGAAATCAGAAAGAGACAGGAGAAGCCAGGGAGGGAGACAACACTTCCGGGTCACACCTACAGGGACCACTTCTCCCGGCCAGTGAGCATTTCCTTCTTGGATGGTCCATTGAGGATTCATCAGTGGACTAGTCCTTATAAATATGGTAACCCTAAGCCCCACCTCTGAACGCACAAAGTCTGTGGCGCCATTGTAGATTTAAGTCCTATCAAAGATGCATCAGTCACTTTGAAGCATCAATCAAGTCAAATATAATGAAGTAACTCTGATGTAATTGTCACAAAAATGAAATATTCTTGGCAAATTACAATGTCTCCATGAATAAGTGAAAGGAAGGCAGGTTTAGAAGATACTTATAATCATATTTCTGCTTCTTTATATTATATACAAGGAATCTGCATCTGAAATTTGTCACCATGAAGTAGGTAGCACAAATTTTACATGCTTATTACCTGACAGGAGGCAGTAAAACACTTTCTATTAATGAAATTGTGATAATGTTCCAAGACATGGAAATGAAAATCTTGACTGAAGGAATGGAAAATATTTTGTTCCACTCAACTGCCATTTGGACCCAACTAGAAATAAAAGTTGGAACCAAAGACTCAATTACGATTTCCAATTTCTAATTTATAAGGCTGGAAAACTAAACTTTATTTTGATAAATAAAATCAAGGCACATAAGGGGAGTTAGATTTTGAATACTTTTAATTTGAATTTCCCAAGGCTGCCAACACCGATCCCTAAGAGCAAGAAAAACAAATCTGGAAGTTAGGAGAAAGGAGGTGTGGAAATACGTATTGTTTTAGGTAGCAGTTTAAGCTATGTCAGTAAGTGAATTAGGCAAAAACAAAACAAAACAAACAAACAAAAAAAACTGTGAAAATAAAAAGAGACAAGCCCAAGGACATAACCCTTAAAATAATATATATTTAAAGAAAAAGAATATGAAAGAATAAATCAAAACATGAAGTATCAGATTATAAGTAATATATCCAGTAATATGCTCTGCTAAGGATAACCCCTATTTACATAAATGAAGGCATGACCATCATTATGCAAAATGTGAAGCACATTTAAGTATACTGAAAGCCAAAACATATTCTATTTCAAGAGCTGGTCATTTCTGACCTTAGAATTATTCAGTCTCAGAAGAAGTAAATGGAAAATTTAAGTGTGGAAGTAAGTAACAATGAAAGACTAGAAGAAAAGAAAGAAGGGAAGAAAACGAGGCCCTTTTAACAAATGGGTGATGAAGAATAGTCAGGATCTATTAAACATTTGCCAGGCCTCTAAAGAAATAGATAATTAGACTCAAATTGTTTATTCAAAACTAAAAAACTATATAATGAGTACCACTGTGTGTTAGACACTGCTCAATAGGAAGTAGAAAAACAATTAACAAAACTATGCATTGAACATGCTTTCTGATCTTTTTTCAAGATTAAAAATACAACCAATGAAAAAGAAAAATGTTGAAGTTATAAAAGAAATATGAAACAGATGATGCTGTTAATAAAATACAGCCAATGGGGAAAACTAAGAATCAAGATATATTATGTGCAGGTACAAATTGCCAATGAAGAACGTGATAATAACATATTCCTAAAATGTACCAATAAACTCATAAGAGAAAAAAGAAAGAAAGAAAGAAAGTAAGAAAGAAAGAAAAAAGAAAGAAAGAAAGAAAGAAAGAAAGAAAGAAAGAAAGAAAGAAAGGAAGAAAGGAAGGAAGAAAGGGGCCGGGATTTGGCTGAGTGGTTCTGACATCTGCCTTGCAAGCACAAGGCCCCTAGTTCAATCCCTACATACAACCATGTCGGGTGTGGTGGCTTACACCTGTAATCCCAGGATTTGGGAAGCAGAGGTAGTAGGATTATTGTGAGTTTGAGGCTTGCCTGGGCTACATAGTGAGCTCAGGGCCAGCCTAAACTACAAAGTGAGATCCTTTCTCAAAAAACAAAAGAAGAAGAAGAAGAAGAAGAAGAAGAAGAAGAAGAAGAAGAAGAAGAAGAAAGTCTTTCACAATGCGCATCATTCACCCACACTTTAACATAGTGTGATATGCATATCAATATCTACATTTATATTTGTGTGTACATATGTATGTGGGACTCAATAAATATTTATTAAATCAATGAATATGTATTTACGCCTGAAAGCTTATATTCGATCCTGAAGTAGAGCAATATGTTATGCCTAATTTTCTGTGTTTTATAAAAGCCAGAGCTGTTGAGCAGACACACATGCACAAACACACACACACACACACACACACACACACACACACACACACACACACAATTACAAGCGCATAAATTTAACCTTCGGAAAAAAATAGTAAATCCACACAAGATCACTAATTATTTCTGCTCTTGTATTCTCCTGCTGAGATAATATAAGTAAGAAATTATTCTTCCCGTCAAAAGAAAATGTAGTTAAGTAAATCCCTGGGCCAACACAGCAAGAAAATAATTAAGCACTTTAGTTGAGGAGAAAGAAAAATAAAGGTCACACTGTCACCCATCAGCTTAGGGTGCTATGGCAAGTTTGGATGGAAATGGTGACTTGGCGATGTGCAGCTTCTATGACGTCAGTGGTCCCAGTTTGCTGGCCAGTGTCTCTCAGCAATTGACACTTGAGCTCCAAACTTTGAGTGCCAGCATCTCTTAGTTGCTAATGCTACAACTTTTGGTGTTATGGTTCTTAGTGTGATGTTCCCTGGGCCTTTCTAATTACTCCCCTCTGCACCAAGAAAGCAGAAGTTTGAGGGGTGCTTTGTGGCTTCCCAGAGCTCTACTTGCAACTTTTGCTGTCTCTGGGTCTGAGAGCTCTGGTCACGTAGCCATTCTCAAGTCTCAGCCTTGCTCCTCCTCATCTTCCAGCAGATGCAGCTTGAGCCTCAGATCTCATCCATCTCCTCTGCCATTGGCAGTAACCTCTGTTTTCTGCCCCTCCCTTTCTTTTCTCTAACAGCTTCGGTCCTGTGCCTCAGATTCTTCTTCAGTTTCAGATAAGATTTTCTCAAAAGTTCTCTTTAGGTCTTTGCTTAGTCTCTATTAGCAGTCATAGGCCTCAGAGGCCCTGCTTTGGTTATGGCCTTGATCTTTGCTGAATGCCAAGTCACAGGTCATTATCCTCCAAGGGTGTCGATGTAGCCCCTCTTTGAGCTTGACGATGCCTCGTGTTACTAAGCCTTTTTAGTACAGCCAGTGAAGCCTACTCTACTCAAAGTAGGAATAGGCTCATCTGTGTTGGATCTGTCCCACTGTGCAGGGAGATAGTCCTTTAGAGGTCACTGTTCTGGACTGGTGCAAGTGTGTGAGGCGTGCTACTTATCAAGAGAAGGAGGTGCATGTGCAAGAGCTGTCCCTCGCATTTGTGCACACCTGTGAGAGGACTTCTAAACTAATGCTAAAGTGGTGCCATCATTTGCAGGGTGAAGCCATCCAGAGTGGACCACATGGGGAGGCCACCTGGGAAAGGTGTGTTGCAGCATCCAGGGCTCCTGTCATCTCAGGTAGCATGGGACATCTAGGATAATGTTGACTATCATGATGAAAGCTCCGCAGACAGCTCCTGTGCTTTCAGAAAAGGTGGTGGCTACACCCCTAGGAAGAACTGGAGCCCACTGGGTTAAGGAGACCCTGGAGTGTTTTACAACAGGCCTGGTGCCTTCCTCACTTGTCCTTCCATACAATATCAGGGCTTCTCAGATGACTGGCAGTATTGCCTGCAGCTGTGGCAGGGTAAGACAGGCACCAGTCAGATCATGCTCTTATATGGTCATCAGAGATAAAGAGAAGGATAGTGTGTCTTTTCTCTCTAACTCAATACGACTCAAGATTAAACAAATATGTTTCCCAATTTCAGGGCTGCTAGTTCTTCACTAACCAGTCTTTCACTGACTTCTCTGACTACTGGAGTTGTGGGCTCAGTTCACCATGAGATATGCATGATGGTCTACATGAACTCATTTAGTGCTACAAAGTCTGTACATACATTACAGGGAAAGAAAATGGTAAAAGAATTAAAAATAGTAACATTCATTAGGTTAATCATAGTGAATAAGATTTTTTAAATGTGGAATCTGTACTTAAAAGAAGCATAATAGTTACTCTGTTGTATCCAGAGGTAAATTCTTAGGAGATGAATTGACAAATACAATTTCATTTAATTTTTTTAAAACATTAATACTGTAAAAGATATATTGTATTAAGTTGGTTTTTCTATAGATTTGTAAATAGAATACCTTTAATTCAATACTTCTTTATCTATATCTTTTACCCAGATAAAGTTAATGGTATGTATTTTAGTTTTCTATACTACTTAGGTGATGAAAAGACAAGATATAGGCAGGGCTGGGGAGTTAGCTCAGTGGTTCCGGCGCCTGTCTTGCAAGCACAGGCACCCGGGTTCGATCCCTGGTAACCACATACCATACTGGGTGTGGAAACTCACCCCAGCAGCAACCAGTACCACATCCCACAGTGCCGGGCGTGGTGGCTCATGCCTGTAATCCCAGCACTTGGGAGGCAGAGGCAGGAGGATTGCTGTGATGTGAGTCTGAGGATGAGCTCAGGGCCAGTCTGAACCTCAAAGAGAGACCCTGTCTCAAAAAACCTTAAAAAAAAAAAAAAAAGAAAAGAAAAGACAGATATAGGCAAATGATGAAGAAATAAATTATTTGGAATAGTACATTATTTGTATTTTCAAAAATTCCAAACTGATTTGTATTTGTGAATCACTGAGTTCTAAAATGATCTCTGTTAAAATTTGAGTCCAGTTTTTAGGAAATGAGGTTTCTACATGGGGCACCAGTGAATAGGTTTCCAAATTGAAGTCACTCTTGCTGCAATTTTATAAAATTAACAACTAACATGTTTATCTGACCTTCCAAAAATGGTAAGAAATTAGCTCTCAGGTCAAATTTTGAGATGGGCTAGTTTTAACCACCTCAACTTCAATGTCCTCATGGCTTTAATTGTTTTACAGAAAAGAAATCCAATGTATTTGATGAGAAGCAGTTATTTTTTTTATTGTCTCCCTGTCTCCACTGTTTACAAGTAGCTTTGAAGTGACTCATTTATTTTGTTCTGTGTTTTGCTTTTGGAGATCTACTATATAAAATATATCTCTTCTGCTTGGTCCAGCAGAACACTTCTTTTAGTTTATGAAATAAAATGTTCCCCGATTTTAGAATCAAATATAGTTAATTAGAACACTTGAAATGAATTACGTTCTTTCAGTCTTTTGACACTTTCAAGATCTAGGATGCCTTGGTTGACTTCATGAAAAAAAAAAAAAAAGACAGTCAATGAGATAGGATATCATAGTGCTGGTGAGATTGCTCATTTCTTTACTTTAATTTAACAAAACGTTATCTGGTAAACCCAATTTAACCAGGCAAGCCCTGGGAAGAGCTGGCTTATCTTCAAAGGAAGACCAACTAAAGTAAAGAAAGGGTGTTCTTGGGGTCGCGCAGCATGGGTCTGAGATGCCCTGAACAACTGTGAGTAGCCTGAAAAGCCATGAGCGTTCACATCATAAGAACCGTACAGAAATACGTGACCCGGCCACACCTTGACGTCAGCCTTGAGATAAAAACAGAGAGCAAAAATACTGACCTGCGGAAATACTGCTTTAGTTGTCATGATCAAGGACCTTCGTGGTAACATTTTAGCAACACATTATTAAAGATCGCAACATATTTAAGAAGTAAAATTGTCATAAATTTCTGATATCTATTTTAGAAGCCTTTCTTCTTTATTCAAAGTATGGAGATCTGCTGAGTGATGGTAAGCAGGTGTATGACAGGTCAGACTTTATGTGGGGACATTATCTGGCTGCAATTTATAGGTGAGATAGAAGAGAGTTGGGACTGATCTCTGTGGCTGCTCAACAGAAGGGAAATATGAACCACCACAACAGTGAGAATGGAGAGAAAATTAATGTGCTGAATAAAATGAAGAAGTAAAATGACAGTGACTAAATTAATGCAAAATGATAGAAAATTATTTAAAATAGATCTGTACCTACAATGTCCAGGGAAATGATGGGTGACATTATTTAATGGGAGTTCTCCAGGAGAAGGTGAAGATTTGGGTCACTGGAGGAGATGGATTCTATTTTGGTCATGGATTGTCTATGATGTCTACAGATAAAAATCTGAATGGGATGAAATGTTATTCACAGTCACCTTCTTGGAAGAAATTAAGATTTCTGATAAAAAGTTCAAGCAGTTTCAAGATCAACTCTTAATGGTTTTTACACAGCTCTTTGGGAGCTAATCCTCCTCCCACTCAATTGGCAGAAATAGTCTAATAGGGTAAGTTTTCTCTCTTTTGTTTTTTGAAGTTTTAATTTTGTATGGCTCTTTTGTGACTTGTCTTCTTTCAAGTAATATACCTCTCTAGTAAGCCTAAATCTACACTGGTGTGTATGAGGACTCTAACCTTGTCTCAGGTTTGAAACAATACCTGATTGTGGTTGGCTGTGGGCTGGTATCTTGATCCAGAGCAAGTGGGTGAGGAGCAGAGTCAGGACACATGACACATGACACAGAATACACAAACTCTGGGGGTGATTTTAGAGAATCACTTCCATTTTTCATTGAGCAGGAGCATAGCTTATATACAGGTAGTAGGGGATGGGCATAAGAAAAAGCTTTTGAGGTAGCTCATCTATTGGCTGAGGCCTAGAGATTCAGGACATGGGATTGATAGTCTAGTGATGCAAGCTTGCCCCTTAGGGTGCTCAGTGATGTTGTGGGCATTGTGTGCAATGCCCTAGTGTCGTCATATAGTGAGCTACTGGAATGTTGTACGGCACACCCTGCTTAGCCTACACCTGACCAAGTGGAATTCTAAATGTTCCAAACACTTTATTAATTTTGTTTTATTTGGAGTACATGTTTACACTTGTCTGGGGTTTTTGTGCAAGCACATAATGTAGTTTGGGTCTTTTCTAATCCTCCTCCTCTCCTCATCTACCTCTCTCCCTTCTTCTCTAAATCCCCTGGCCCCATTTTAATTCATGTTGCCATTATTCTTACTTTTGGTTCATACTTATGACATACAATACTTATATTCAATGCAGGCGTTAGCTGACTTACATAAGACATCTTTACTCCCTTTCCCCACTTCCTCTATTGTCCCTCATTCTCCTGGACACTTTCCAATTAGAGAAAGTCTATTTCTTTGTTTCCTCCTATTGGTCTTTTATTTTGTTCTTTATGTGTACTTTGTCTCACGTGAATGAGATATCCATATGTATTTACTCCCATATGTTGTGTGTATGCTCCCATATTCTGTTTATATTTAATTCTGGGAGCCTCATTATCATATCTTATCTTACTTACCTCCAAAGGCTTCCAATTGAAATATCATAGTGCTATTAAATTCTATCCTCTTTATACTTGATGATGAGGGTTAATCTCTAGAGTGACTTTTGAAGGAGGCTAAGTTTGTGGGAGGCCCATAAGAGTAGGACAGATATAATAATATCTTCTGGTTCTGGGGCATGAGGAAAGACAGAATTGTACAGACTGGAGACTTAGAATAGAATGGTGAATGGGTTATAGGGATTAAGCAGGGAAAAGGATCTCTAGGAATGGCACATAGGATTTTTAAATAGAAGAGGAGCTCAGTGATCATAAAAACATGAACAATGGAACAGAATTTTGGGAATAATATGAGAAACTTCACTAGCAACATGATAATTTTGAGATAAATATTTAATATTTTCTCCTCCAAAAAGATGTCAGTGTAGTAGTTGGATGTCACAGATGATGAACTTTCAAAGAAAGCTGAACTGAAAAGAAATTTAATAAGTATATCTCATAATAAGTTTCTATTTAGCACTGTGAGATTGAATTATCTCTAACTCAAATTGACTGAAGCAGGAAATTTATTTATTTATTTATTTTTACGGTTTTTTGAGACAGGGTCTAGCTTTGTGATTCAGGCTGGCCCTGAGCTCAGCCTCCAATTCACATCACAGCAATCCCCCTGCCTCTGCCTCCCGAGTGCTGGGATTACAGGCATGAGCCACCAAGCCTGGCACTGTGGTATGTGGTACTGGTTGCTGCTGGGGTGAGTCTCCACACCCAGTATTGTTATGTGGTTACCAGGGATTGAATCCAGGTACTTGTGCTTGCAAGACAGGTGCCTGAACCACTAAGCTATCTCCCTGGCCCCAGAAAATTTGTTTTATAACCAAATGTTGATCAAAACGTAGAATGAGTCTCAGAGTTTGTGGATTTACTACATTGATGATGTTGACAGTTTTAAAAGCTGATGTGCTTAATCAGTTGAGAGATAACAAAAGCTTTATCATCATAACAAACAAAGCAACTTATTTTAGTTTACGAAACTACTAAATATAAAAGTCAAATATTAAAATCTATGGTCATTTTTATTAAATTTACTATTTTAGGCTGGGGATTTAGCTCAGTGGTTCTTGCACCTGCCTCGCAAGTGCAAGGGCCAAATTCCATCTCTTGTACAACAATGCTGGGTGTGGAGACTCACGCCCACCAACAATCAGAACCACATACCACAGTGCCGGGTGTGGTACTCATGCCTGTCATCCAAGCATTTGAGAGGCAGAGGCAGAAGGATTACTGTGAATTTGAGGCTGAGCACAGGGCCAGCCTGAACTACAAAATGAGATCCTATCTCAAAAAAATAAATAAATAAATAAATAAATAAAATAAAAATTATCTTAACATAAAAGAAACAAAGTAACTACAAACATAAATGTATATTTGTCCTTTTAGTTTTTATAATTGATGTATGTAACTGTACTAGATCATTAACAATTTTATTTGCTTATATATCAGTGACTTTGAATTGTCCCTGTTCTTGTCTTTCCTGTTAGGTTAAGTCATATAAAAATATCCATAAACTTCTGCCAGTGATTCATTAATCATCAAATAATAATAATGTAAATGACTAGAAGTGGATACCACACTTTTTCTTAAATCCATCTGCCAATTCTCATTTTTTTATAGCTTAATTTCATTCAGCATATGCTGAAGTCTTGTAGGTCAGGGCAACATGGATCAGCATTTATTTCTAAGGCTGTTTCAGTATTCTTATTCTTTTCATATGCATGAATTGTGAATATTAACTTCTTCAGACTTAACAGGAAATTACACATTTGAAAATTTTATATTAAGCTTAAATCCTTCCGATAAAGCTTGAAATATTTAAAACATTAGTTACAGACACAAATAATCAGAAGTGTCAGGAAATTGTATTGATCCATCTAAAGCATAGACTTTATATGTGCACACAGCCATTTTCTCCTCAGAAAGTACATGTATGGTAATATATTTTTCTCTTACACTGCTGAAAGTTTTACTGTCAAAATAGTGTTTTTTCTATTTCTGGAAACCTAAAAGTTTGGTATATAATAAATCTTCCATTTCAATTTGTTCTTTTCTGTGACTCAAAATGTATGATGAGGGTGGAAAAAAATGTATGCCCACACTTTAAAAACAATTCAATTTTCTCTTTTTTCCTTTCAATTCTCCCAGTTTTTCCTAATCACTTTATACTTAGAAATCCTGTCACATCTTTCCTTGTCACACAACTGGATTTACATTCTCCCTCCTAAAACACTACCACAAATGAAAACATTGTTTCTGGTTCCAAGTGTGTATTCAATAGCTGGTAAAGAAACAGTAATGTGGACTTACTCCACTCATCTTAATAAATTCATACCTCAATGTAGTGGTGTAAAAAGTTAAGAAAATCTCAAACTATAAATCTCAAACTATAAATTTTTGCAATGATCACAGCAAAACACAATTTAATTGATTTAAAGAAGAGAGAAATGTAGCTCTCATTCCTTGATTCTCCCCCCAAAAAGAGTCTACCTTTGCAAATGCCTAGAGTCCATATTTACTTAACTCTTTTGTCCCTTTAAAAGATGTCATCCAATGTAGTCATTTATCCAATAATTCAAACATCCCTCTAATGGATTTCAACTGCTTTGGAATATTAGAATCTGTTATCAGTACACGTTTTCTCCCACAAAATGTGTATCCAGGAAGTTAGCTGATGCCAATGCCAACAGATAGGTCCTGTTTCTTAAAGCCAAATGGACATTCCTAGTTATGAGCCTTGAAGTTCAAGATACCTAAGTGAACCACATCGCCCCAGTTCAAGAAAAGCAATGCTGGGCCGGGGAGTTAGCTCAGTGGTTCCGGTGCCTGTCTCGCAAGCACAAGGACCCGGGTTCGAGTCCCCGTTAACCACATAACAATACTGGGTGTGGAGACCTACACCCAGCAGCAACCAGTACCACATACCACAGTGCTGGGCGTGGTGGCTCAAGACTGTAATCCCAGCACTCGGGAGGCAGAGGCAGGAGGATTGTGATGTGAGTTTGAGGCTGAGCTCAGGGCCAGCCTGAACCACAAAGCGAGACCCTTTCTCCAAAAACCTAAAAAAAAAAAAGAAAAGCAATGCTATGCTCTTTCAATTTCTTGCAGGCATGTAGAACAACCTCATTCTAAATTTCCTCAAGTGCTGTCACCACTTGGGTTTGGCAAAATGACAAACCAGAATAGATACAGTATTGATCCGTGTCTTCTCAGTCGTGCAGGTGGGAGGAGTATACAAAAGACGGCTCTTGAAATTAGTATACTGGGAATCATCCATTCCTGGTGTAGTTTTTCTCTCTATTCGTTGGATTTTAATAAGGGAAATATATAACTGGGGCCTTTGTATGAGGTCACTAGCAAAATAATTCCTCTTTGCTCTTCTATGTAATTATTTATTTTTTCATTTTCATTAATGTATTGAGCCTGCATTTCTTATGATGACATGAAAGAACAATAAAATTTGGCATATAACTCATGAGACATTACTGGACTCCTTTTCACTGCAATGGTGTTAAGAGCACACAGATGGAATTAAATTTCAACAATACATCTTTTTTTTTTTTTGGTAAATCACATAATCAGGATACAAAGTAAAAATGCCACGTAAGTACTGAAGGCTTTCTCCAGACTCCCTAAATTGTTCCACCAAATAATGAACTACATATCAATGTTTTGACATTCATATCAAGCAACACTTTTGGTATGTATGCTACTATGAGGAGGGGGGGAGGGAGAGAAAGAGGAGGTCATTGTGTTAATAAAAAATGAAGCACAAATAGCAAAATAAATTTCAAATAAGAACCCTTGAGGATGAGTCTTATCTGAGATTTGTCAATCCAATACAGCTTTTCACCTGTCTAATGAGAATGGTATTGACTTCAAAAGCTATATGACATAATATTGCTCAGAGAATTTCATGTTTTATACAGATAACACATATTGACAATTTCTGTAACAAATGTTTTCAAATACTCTCATGTTATAGAGACTCAATATTTAATAAATGTTACTATTTATTAAATGGTAACTAGATACTAAGTTTTCTTTTAAGCACTTCATATCACTTAACTCATGTAATCTTTGCAATGTCTTCCTGATGTTTATTGCAGTCACCCCAATTTCACAGTGAAAAGTTGACATACAGGAACTAGGTAGCATCACACATTAGGTTAATAACGGGGCTGAGATTCAAAGCAAAGTACCTAATCCTAATGTCCTTGCTATTAATCAGATCATTGTTCATTAATGCCTTTAATTTCATAAAAACCTGAAAAATAAACTATATACTCTACAATAAGACATTTACTTTACTTATCTTCTAAAATTTATATGAGTAAAAGAAAACAATTCTGATACTGAGACATAGTAACTTTTGTACACAGTAACTCCAAGGCTTGGGCAGTAATACAGTTTTCTTTGTAAATGAAATAAAATTCTTGCTGCTTACGAAGAGCGAAAAATTAATTTTTAAAGTATTAATATAATATATAAAGTAAAATATAAGTATTTCATGCACCAAAACATGAAACTACAGTGGACTGGTAAACAATCAGAGACAAATGATGAGGAAAAGAAAGGAGTGTATATCATCTAAACATCATCAGAAAATAATAGCACCAATATTTTTTTCTTAATTTCTGCTAAATATTTTATACATAGAAAATGAAATCATGCATGTTCTAACCCTCTCTATTAATAAGGAAATGAACATATGGAGTCTGATTTATGCATAACTTTATAGGAAGATAAGTCTGACAATGAAATGTTAGTTTTGGGCAACATCTCACTTCTCTTTCTCATATATTCCCACTACCATTGTTTTCTAGTATACCAAACTCCTCATTCTTATCTAATCAATAATATCACTCTTCCTCAGGGAGGGACCAGAAGTATCTATGCCTCTTGTTCACATGCGACATAAAGGACCAGGGACTCTTTTATCAAACACACTTTCAGTCATAAAATGTTCACCTCCTGCTTTTGAGAAAAGATGAAAATATCATCAAATTCAAAAATACTGTAATAGTGATAAGTTGTGGAACATGAATTTATTTTTAACCCCTTTCCTGTTACTTTTTATCTGAAGCTATTATTTTTGATAAATCTTATTAGTATAAGGTTATGTATATTTAACCATCAAAATTTGACCTAAAAAGAATCTATGCTTTAAGTTTTGTAAAAAAGAGAAAAGAAGAAGAAGAAAACTTACTTTATTGCAAAGAAAAAAGCTACTGCATGGATCATATATGCATCTCTGCTAACAAAATCAACCTGAAAAGTAATGTCTTATTTTAAGCGATGAAGTCTCTCAGTGTCTGAGTTACATCAAAGTAGTTAAATGTGTTTACTCTTGAAGAGGAATAATGGAGCCTAGTAAAATATTTGTGAAGAGAAGTTTAGAATAAATGTAAAAGTGTTGAAAATTATAAGTCTAAAATACCAAATTTTATCTTCAATTTAGTCTATAAAATTGAGATAATTTGTACAACTATAATTATAGAAAACCAGTAGTTTATCAAAAACTATAAGATTTTTTTCTGTCATTATTTATCCATTTTTTACTCATCCTTAAACTCGTAAAGCTAATTTTGTCACTGTATCTTTAAACAAAAATCAAAGTTTATAGCATCTTAG
The DNA here is from genome assembly GCA_004026965.1 of Petromus typicus. NCBI lineage: Eukaryota > Metazoa > Chordata > Mammalia > Rodentia > Petromuridae > Petromus > Petromus typicus. The sequence goes on from PVIR01004644.1 coordinate 43,274, forward strand.
TGATTATCACAATAGCTCTAATCATATAATGAAAAAATTTCAGGAACTTACAAATGTAAACTACTTGGGTGGTAGTTTATATATATGGTGGTAGTTTATAAAATGGTATAAACAACATTAGGTAGGAGGATATTGATAAAATGATGAATCATGCTTTAGGTAGCAGCTCTGTGGTCACTAAAGAAAATTCACCAAATCTATATTTTTGATACAGACTCTGAACCTGGCCTTTTTCTAAGAAAATGAAAGTCAGTAAAGCTATTTTATAGTGATTTTTAAAAATCTCTAAATAAAAAGTGTACTAGAATATAAAGTATACCACTAGAAATATTTATATTAATAATTAGCTGGTGAGAAGAATATTTCTGCACCGAACTTTGTAATGCACTTGAATTTTACAAGTCAGTGTCAGAGCTGTCCAAATAAACCAGCTGTGTGTAGTCAGAGGCCAGGGATCACACTTCATTTGCATCTTCTGAGTTCCCACGGGTAACTAAACAGTTACTTTACTAACTCCTTTAAGCTTAAACTTGCCTCTACTTCCAATGGAGTTGGTAACAATATCACCTTTGTGGAATTAGGTTCAGAACTGAATAGCCAGCCCAGAAAAGGACTTCACAATTCCTACTGATTAAAATTTGTCAGCTGATTCTTATTGTTGCTGCAGGATGAACTGCTTTTTGTTTATGTATTTTCGTTTTCTAATTCTAAAATAGACCTCAATATTCTTCTAGACAGAAAAATTTTCACCTTGAAAAAGCTTTGCCAAGAAGGCCCAAACCGTCAGGAAACGCCATGTCTTCCTGATATAGTCACTAAACATTCCTCGAGTGGATCAGTGGCGCAGCTGGGTGGAGGTTTCTACTAAGTCTTCACAGACATTAACTCATCACTATCATCATCATCATCATCATCATCATCACCATCAACTGGAGGAAGAAATTAACGTTTGCTGCTCAGGTGCGCACGCGGCACCTCGTTAAAACCAGAGCTATTTTACCTGATTGCTGAAGCAGGAATCGGAGTGAATTTGAAAGCCAAAATCAGCAAAAGGCAAAAGATGACATTTAATAAAGACAAATGGAAATGACTGGATATAACTTTTAGAAAATGATCAGAAGAGGACGGAGGAAACGTGGCTGGAAAACAATTTATGTGCCAAAGATCTGGGAATTTTCAATTGATGAAAGAAAATAATATGACAAGCTCGCGGGAGCTAATCTAATCCTCGGCTACATTAATACAGTTACAGGGTGTTTATCACGGGAATTGATAGGACTACCGCACTCTGTTCTGTCAGAAAGAATTTGAAACACTGCTTAATTTGGGATCCTAAACATCAGGATGGGCAACAAAATTACTGCTCGCTGTGAGGAGGCACAATATCATGTCAGGGAGCATTTGGTGGAGCAAAATCGCTCATCTCGAAGTGGACAGAGCCAGAGAGGGAGGGCCCAGGGACAAATGTACCCCCCAATCCATGTTACCAGTGACCTACTTCCTCTGCCTAGGCCCCGCCAGCTACAGTTCCTACCACCTTCTAAGAAGGTCAATAAAGTATGAATCATTTAATGGCATCGTCCACTGACAAGATCACCCCTCATGATCTAACCACCTTCCAAAAGTCTTGAGTCTGAATATATCGCACTGGGGACCCAATCTATAAGACAAGTTTGGGAGACATTTCAAATCTGAGCGTAACGTGAGTGAAGACGCCAGGCGAGGGAGCCCTCAAGGAGGAGCAGGTGAAAAGAAGTTACGGGGATGCACAGAGGAAGGCGATGTGTGCAAGAAAGGGATATTCACTGTATGACTTCTAATGACTTCAAAGTCCAGGGCTTCCTTTGGTAAATAATGTAAATAAAAGAAATACAAATAATTAGAGTGAGTCTGAGGTTCTAAGCAGGGACAGGTAGGCCAAACCCATGTTTGCTGAGCGGGAGAAATGGGATGTGTAGGATTCAGTCCCATTTCTTCGATTCAGTCGCACTGAGGATGAACCTGTCCTGTAACAGAGGGATTTCTCGGATTCTTCTGTGTTTGTCCTGTTATGTATTTGGGGACTGGAAGAGGGAAAATTTTCTAGATGATTCTATACTTCGGGACTGTACCATCACCATCTCGGTCATGACTATCTTGATTTGGGTTTTTGTGTTATACCCACATGTAGGGGGACAAGGCAAAGAGAGATTTTATAGAGAGTTCTTTAATTAGGAAGAGGATATGAATTATTCAGCTCTAAACTTCATAGTGCCTCGTAGTTAGTACATAACAAAACTCTTACTGGATTTCATTTGCTGATTAAAAAAATTGTGAGTCCGTAAAGCAATGCCATAATCATCTAAACTAGAAAGATAATCTACATACGTTGCTATAATAGCAACTTGATATCACAATATTTAGTTTTAGATGAACTGCTTGAAACCAAATAAGTTATGCTTCATATAAGAAAATAGATTTAAAAATATCTCAGTGTAAATAGATACTTGAAGGGTTGAAATCGATATTCTTGAAATGGATACAGGTTTTATACAGAATTCAAAACAAGGAAATTATTTTTGGTCACTTTTTCTCTAGGAACTAAGGCTTTCTGAGATGAATTGCACAAAGTAATTGAGTTGTGACTACATTCTAAGTTTAATTGAATGTACTGTTTCCACTGTACGAGATTTGCTAGATTACTGTCATCAGTGATGGAGACCAAGCATGTTTTCTTTCATCCCATCTTTAGGCATGAAATATGGTTTACTTTATCACTTTCCACTTGATACCTAATGCGGGACAGCCACTGCTAATTAGTTTTCAAACACTATGTACTTCAGTTTTTCATGTGCTGTTAAGAACGCTAACGTGTTCCTAACCCTCCACTTTGATGTACAGAACTCCGAGGTTATCCTGGCAGAATGTACAAAGGTAAAATAGAACAAGGAATTAGATTAGACAAACATTTCACTACAGAAGAAATGAAAATTCTCCTTGGAGAGTAGCTAGAAAACTGTTTTGATGCTTAGTGATTAATTAATGCTCCCCATCAAATGGGTTTTAAAATTACACTGTGATCCAGACACTCTGTTTAATTACACAGACATAAAATTAAACAGTACCGGGAAAAATAATGCCAATTGGCCATAGCATTAATATGGAAATAATATATATGAATGAATGATAGTATGAAAAATGTCCAGTTCCCTTTGATATTTAATAATATTAATAATATCAAATAAATGGAATTTGGATGTATATAGAGTTTATCTCATTGTATGAATATTATCCATGAATTACTGATAAAAAGGAAACTTAGAAAAGTGAGATAATTTGATAGCTACACAGTTAAGATATGGCGTGACTAGAACTCTCCAAACAAATTTCCTTTGTAAATAGGATACTATAAATTCCAGTTTTGAGGGACTAAGTACTTAGAAGAATTTCCTGAAAAGGTCACTTTTGATATTTTCCCATATCAAATGGTAAGAAGAAGTAAGATATCTCAAACTTGGACGAGTTCACATTTATTTCTTATTTTTACATTTTCTGTATTTCTCAGTAAGGATAAACAATTTAAATGTCCCATGTGTAATAAAGTCTCCCTGACATTCTAAAAAAAATCCTAGATATTTTGTAGGGAAAAATAACCTCCATTTTCAAATTCTCAATAGAAAAAAATTCAAATGAGGTCCCAACTGGAGTAACTAAGAGATGTTTCCACTTAAATTTTACTATTTAAGTAGTCTTAAGATATTTTAGTAAAAAACTTTCTGTTAAAACCCAATTGCATTAAATTTATTGATGTGTTCATATTTTTTATCAATTAAGTTTGTTGGTGCATTTTAGATATATATAATGATAGCATTCATCACAGGGAGTTTTTACCTGTACATGATATATCTATTTAAAAATTTTTAAGTGAGTATATTAGTATGTTTTATATATACATTATGATTATATTCAACACTGAGAATTTGCACCTGTACATGACACACCTTGATTCTCATTTTTGCCCTTTCCGTTGACCACTCTACAATCTGCACCCACTATATACAAACTTTGCTTCTGTCACATGGTATATCTTGAATCTCTTTTTGTGCCCATTCCTTCAACCCCTTCTGGCCTTATTTACAAACCTTTGTTTCCATTTGCCCTTCTTTTCTTATTTTTTTCTTTTCTTCCTTTCTCACCCTCCCTCTTAGTTTCCCTTCTCTTTCGAACACTTTCTTCCTATTTCCTCACCAAATAGAGTCACAGATTGGAAATGGAATATGTCTACAGCAAAAGATCCCCATGGTAATGTCTAAAGAATCAAGTACACCTTTCAATAAGTGAATTCTCTATAATTCAAAATAGTAGAAGAATATATGGGCTACACAATTATTTTTTGTATTTTTACTTTTTATATAAGCATTTAAGAAATATGCAAATATATTTGTTAAAATGTTGTATATGTACACACACACGTATATATATACATATGTGTGTATATACATGTATATATATACATATATATACATATATGTGTGTATATATATAGCATTTGCCTAAATATTAATACGAGCAACTAGAAAGCTAAGGTTAGTGCAATACTATTTTAAAATTTCTGCTTATGCCAACCCAAGTTATTGGTTTTTAGTAGCTTTCACTGTTGTTGCAATCTTTGAGGAAAGCTAAAGTGCTATGAAGTCCAGTGGGTAAAAACAGCCTCTGAGGAAGTGTAGAAGAATCATAGCATATATTATTTAGAATATGGTTTTTATTCTTTCAGACTTAAGCACAATCCTTGCTAATATGTCACTGTGAGTTTTACAATCTGTATATGTAGAAACTCTGATATAAAGTTCATATAAAAACTGTGATATATACATACATATACATGAAGTAAGTTTATTAGACACATATATATGAATGCACATTATAAAACTTTAGATATAAAGCATCACAAGGCTGTTTTCTTCTTTTTAATTGTGGAGTAAAATCATGGCATTAAAAGAGGAATTCAAAATATATTTAATGTACTTTTTTATATATAAGTGAAATCTCAGACTATGGTTTAAAAGCATGTTGAAAAAACTTGACCGAATGTATTACTCTGAAAATGGTTATTAAAATTTGCATTTGATTATGGTAAAATGGATATTATGACTAGTTTTGTGCACTCACAGCAGAATCTTAGTTTAAAAGTGTTTTAATATGTCCTCTGCCCTAAAGCAAGAGAAGAAGTTAAGGAGTAATTTTATTTTAGCCATTTTATTTAAAAATTTGTCTTTGCCTTAAAGCTATTTATCTTGAGAAATTATAATATTTCAAGTATTTTATTCTTTTAGACCACACATTAACCCATACAAAATATTTAACATTAATTATCTTGTATTTTGATTGTATTATCAGCTAGATAATAGAACTACTGTAGGAAAATGTTCATCATATTTAATTTGCAGCTTAAAAGAACATAATAAATTAAATTAGAAACAGGTACATCATTTTAAAATGTACCAAGTTTTTCACCACAATAATACTTTAAGACACTCTAAAATGTCTCTTTCTCTCTTTACTTACAATTATTTAGTCTCTGTATTGTGGAGTATTTAATGAATCCTCAGAACAAAATATAATTTCCCTTTTAATAAAAATGGAATTATTAAACATAGCACAATTGAAATGTCATTATTTCACTAACACTGACTTCAGCTGGTACTGGATCCCTCGGAGTGTGCTTAAAATTTCTAATTTTCTTGTCTAAAGAGAGTATGCATATGCATATTCCAAAAAAAAGCAGCCCCTCTAAATTTGTATTACCACAAACTGTGCTGGTTTCCCCAGTCAGCATTTTTCAAACAGTAGTCTCGGGGGCCCTATTATTCCTCTAAATAAGGTAGTTAAATTATCATATGTCTCTAATAATAACAATATTAAAAATGAAATACAGCAATCAAAATTAAGGAAGAGTTTAATTAAAGTTAGAAGAAGCTGAATTTTGCCACCTATGTTCATTTTTTCCAAATACTATATTCTGGGCTCATTATTCATTTGTGGCATTTTAATATGAGTTCTAGATACTATATTTGAATATTGATGCATTTACAAAGTACACTAAATGAACACCCACTAAATTGCAGGATCGGGTGTTTGGAGACCACTTAATGTGCAGACTCTGAAGGAGATCTTGTCTTCCAGCAAGCAAAAGAGTCCCGAGTGAATTAAGAATGGCGATATTCTAAAGGGAAGTATTTCTGGAATGCGTAGAATGTTATTTTTCAAGTGGAGATTTAGTAACTTTGTGAAGGAAGTCTTATCTGCAGTACTGTCAGTATAGGAGTTTAAAAGTCAGTGCACATTGTGATATTTGTGGTAATAATGTCTTGTGAGCTTATAGTCAGGTAGTTATTTCCCCTATTATTTTGGCAAAAATAATTATTTCTCATGCTGCTATAAGTATATTCCTTTTTTTAAAAAGGCTATGTTTAAATATTCTTTTAAATATATTATTTTACTGGAAAATATCTATCAGGAATAAGAGATGATACAATGTTATTTTTAAAAACAATGTAAAGAAAAATGTATTGAGATTGCTAATTGTCATGTATTACAGATGGAAATGCAAAGTTCCTATAGCATGATAGTAGAACACTAAATATTAACAGAAAAATTACATCATGTTTTTAATATAACCCTATTATTTATTGAAATATTAAGCAACTTTTCTAGTTTTCTAAAATACTTCAATTGACTATTAGTTTCAAACACTGGGCTTGCTGCTAAAAACAATTTAAAAATTCTTTTTGAAGTAACACAATAGATATTAAGATATAATTTTTATGTAGCTAAGTTTCATATGATATGTAATTAAATTAGTAAATATAATCTTGATTACATCTTATTAGTGCTACTAATAGTTGTAGATTTGATTATAAAACCTGTCATTCAATTTCAATCTTTACTTCTAAAGAAATATGCTGAACAAACACTTAAATTAGTTTGTCATAAGTGGTTCTTTACTAAGCTTCATCCAGCTCTTTGGAAATTTGTCTCTAGAATCTTCAATCAATGAATTATTTTCTGTTTCACTGCAACAAAAATGCTTTTGGAAGAAAAAAAATTGGTTGTATTAATAATGTATCTGGTATGAAGTAGAATTCTCAATATCCATTTTGAACTTCTCCTTATAGCTCATATTTGCTATCACATTAAAAAGTATGTGGTTATTTTCAACCACTATGCTCAAGTGTGTGGCTCCTGACCTAGTGACTCAACCCTTCATTATATTTGAACTAGCAAGTATAAGTTTAAGCTTCTTACTAAGCTATATGGTGCAAACTGTCTATTGATCCACTGAAAATAATGATCTTAAAAGTCATCAGTTATGCAGTGTATTCAAATTTAGTTCTTATGCACCTCTTTATTTTTTATAAAAAAATACCTTTTCTTTTATTACAATTTAAATGATATACAATTACAACCTTAGAACAACTGGAGAGGAATGAAAATATGTGTGTGTATGTGTGTGTGTGTGTGTGTGTGTGTGTGTGTGTGTGTGTGTTTCTACATTTTAGAAGCACCTAATTAATTTTTACATTAATTTCTCTCTACTAATACCTTCCCAAGTTTTTTTTTTTTTTTTCTGCTAAATTGGATGTGGAGCAGATTTGAGTAGGGAGAGAATGAACAACTAAATCATCCTATCACCTGGTAAACATAGTTCTTTCTAGTAAATGAGAATTTCCCTTTTGATATATTTTCTACATGTGTGAGTGTAAACATTTTATATTTCTCCATGTTTGCTACTCCTCTTCAAGATGAAGCAGACATATCATTCACATAAGCACTCGGAAATAGAGACTAGATGAAGATATAGCATGTGGTGTTTGGGTTGCTGTATTTGAAGCTACATTCCCAGATTAAATGGTTCCTGTTCCTTCTCATTGGAGAGAATGGTGCTTTCCTCCTGCCTCCAGCCTCCAAAGTTTAGATTCATTCTGACCTTTACATTTGATTCAGAGGTTCTGCCAGTTTACCCCTTACCTGTTTGCAGCCCTTCTTACTAACAGGACAAATTGATACTGCTAGCTCTCTGCATACAATTTCCAAGTCATGAGAAGCACAAGTAATGCCACAGTTTTTTCCTATGTATATTCCACTGTTGCCAAGTCACATTGGAATTGTTACAAGTGGACATTTTTTCAGAGCTGCAGCCTTCCCTTGTGAATGTGTCTTAGGCTTAGACATTTAATTCACCCCATCTACCTCAATCCACCAATTTGTCACACTCTAGCATGGGTATAGTGAAGTGTAGCCAGGGGTGGTGGTACCTGCCTGCAATCCCAGAATTTGAGACTTTCAGGCAGGAGAACCCAAGAGATTGAGAGAAACCTGCTCTACACAGAGAGAGCCTCATCTCAAATAACAACAATGAAACAAGACAACAATGAACTGTATATTTTATTGTTCACTTTTTGTTGTGTCCTACTTCTCCTTACACAGTGGGTGAAATTGAACTTCACAATCTACTTATATTCTAAATTTTCTGTTCTCTGATTCCAGACATTTGGATGGAAATTTAGGTGTCAAGTTTTTACTTATCAAAGAAAATACCTGTATAATTTCTGCAGTTAGAATACAAGGAGACAACTGAGGCAAAACTGGCTATTTATATGAATGATTTCATTAAATGAATTTAATTATTAAAATCTTCTGCACAATCTACTAAGAAAATTATTTCATAAAGTTCCTGCTATAAAGAATGTTTTGGAGTTTGAATATTAATACATCAAAACATGAATCTTTCTCTGAGGTCTTTTTATATAGAGGAAAATTCCTATAATCTTTTCCAAAAGTAAATGAATATACAAATCAGTCAAATTTTGCTTAAATGACACTAATGGAATAATATTTTACCCAGTACAAGTTTTATGTTTTGTAAAGCAGAATTCCAGGGGCATATTTTACAGAAAGTACGTTTTCTTTAACTCACAACAAATGCTTAGTATTTTAAATACCTGTAGTAGTAAAGTTAAAGTAGCATATAAAATTACACAAAACAAAAATGATTAAGTATTGCACTTGTTTCATGATACAGTTGTGAAGAGTTGCCAAATTATCCCATAATTTCTAACCTGCATAATAATAATATTAGTCCATTTTGTTTTAGAACTTGGGGGATGTATGATTTTTTTCAGTGATGAAGAATGTGAAGAAAACATGAATATATTCATATAAAAGATAAAAAGATACTTTTAACAGCCACTAATAATTAATTTATGTATAACAAACTTGATTATATATTTAAGGATAACATTTTGAACATCTGAATTTATAAGAACTATGTACAATTAATGATGATAGTGCAGTACATTTAAATTTTTAGTTATTTATTACTTTTTGATGTATATATTTTATACATTAAGCAAGATACTGAATAGAAAATGAACATCCATTGTATAGTTCACAATAAGGTTCATCTACAAAGTTCTATCACATGGCACTGTTGAATGCTGTAAAATAAGTATTCTAAGCAAAATAAGTTTTACTTTCCAGATTGATGAGGACTTTGAATTTAAAGTGAAACAAAATTATATCTAGCACAAAGGTGTATCCCATCCTGCCTCAGTGATTTCATGCACCACAATTTCTTGGAGTGTTTATACATTCCTGAGTGTTGTGTGGACACTGCAAGCTGAGACTCCGTGGGCCCCAGGATACTGCACTACACTGAATAAACCGATTCTTGTGCAAAGAACCTGATATTCTCCTTATTACCTGAAAGCCTGATATGAGAAAATTAACTGTGTAGTCATTAGAAAAAAGAAATTCTATTGTGTAGTACATCTTTTTACTTAGAATATAGAGAAATTTTGATGATATTAGTAAATAGATAATATAATTTTACTTAAAGGAAAATTTCTTTGTATAGTTTTTCTTAATGTGATTAAAAATTAAAGTATCATATAATTTACTGAACCCACATCATGTGCTCAGTATAATGGTTGTATCTTCATTTAATTTTCATAATATGTGTGAAGATCACATCATTAATACTGAAGTAATAGATGTAGAAAATAAAATGGTTACATAAATCTAATATTGTTCTCTCTGGATTCATGTGCCTCTGGTACAAAGATCTCCAGCTTTCTTACTTAGGTAGAAAATTAGGCCTATTGGAAAAAAATAAAAAGCGAATTAACAATACCAAAACTTTCCAAAAGAATCTTTCTGGTCTACCCCTGCTTGGTGCCTCTTCTCAGATATTCCCCATATGAAGACGATCAGTGGGCAGGTTACATTGTCAGTATCTGCTTTTTGGCCAATTTCCTCCAGGATTATAAAATATTGGTGAAAAAAACAATCAAATTATTTTCTGATTCTTAACCTGATGAAATGCTTGATAAATGAATATAAAGTAATATACACTGAATTTTGAAACATTCTTAAAACATGATAGATGTATATGAATCAAAATCTCAGTATTGTTCATTTAAAACACACTCAAGGTAAAAACATTTCCACCCTTTCTAAACAATGAAAAACAAACATCAGTACAGTCTTCTGAAAGACAGAAAACATTTCCAAAAGTATTTATTAAGCTTCTCATTGTTGTTACTAGTGGGCTTTTCTAAAAATAGAATATCCTATCTTCCCAGGGGAGCTAACTTTTAGTCCCCTTTGTTTTTCAGTCAAGTGACAATGATTCTGAGCTAAAATAAAAATGATACTACTTGCACATGAAGTTGAAGTATTTCTTTATATAGTGTAGAATATAATGTACAATTACACGTGGGTCTTTTTTATAGGTCAAAAAGTTTGGTGTGTGCAATAGTATAGTGGTGCATCCCTGTAGTCTCAGAACTGCTGAAGGCTCAGCCAAAGGTTCACAAGTTTGAGCTCAGTCTGAGCAACAGAGTTACTTAACAAAGACTTATCTCAGTATAAAAAGGGTGGGACTCAGCACAGAAGATCCAGGTTCAACTCTCCATACTGAAAAATAATTGAATAATTTATTAACCTCCTGTTAATGTGTGGGTGTATTTGTACCCATCAAGCATCAAGCCTTCGGTGGGGGTTTGCTTTTCAGAGGTGGCTGCATCCAGAGTATCTGATACCAGGATTAAGAAGGAAACAAATTTTATATATATGGGGGGGTGGTAGGGTGGGTGGGGCTATGGGAAAAAATGAGAATTAAGTTGTGTCTTATACTGGTACAAATCCCCATTATGGAGTGCAATCATGATGTGTATATTTAATGTACCAATAAAGATAATTAAAAAAAAAAAAAGAAGCCATGGTTATTAAACCAATCCAGTGATTGCTTTGATCTAGTTCTGGAAGGCGATAATGGGAAAGTCCATCCTGGGTGTGAGTGTGACCCATCCTAAAGAACAGTATCCTAACCTACCAAAGACTAAAGCTAGACGTAGCTCTTTCACCGTGTACTAAAATAAAATAAAAATGGATTAGGGACCTAAATATTAAATCAGACACACTAAACCTGCTACAAAACAGGTTAGGTAAAACTCTTGAAGGCATTGGTTTTGGAAAAGACTTCATGAACAAACCCCCCATTACACAAGAACTAGTAGAAGAAATTGATAAATGGGATCTTATCCTATTGAGAGGTTTCTGCACAGCAAAAGAAACCACCAGCAAAGTGAAAAGGCAACCAACAAACTGGGAAAAAATCTTTACCAACTGCCTCTCAGACAAAGGGCTACTATCTAGAATATATAAAGAGCTCAAAAAAATCAGCCCACCTAAATTTAATGACCCAGTTCAAAAATGAGCATCTGAAATGAACAGATATTTTTCAGAGGAAGAAGTAAGAACAGCTAAGAAGCATATGAAGAAATGCTCAACATCATTAGTCATTCGAGAGATGCAGATGAAAACAACATTGAGATTTCATCTCACTCCACACAGAACAGCTGCCATTTCAGATTCAGCAAACAGCAAATGTTGGTGAGGATGTGGAGAAGAAAGAACCTTTCTCCACTGTTGGTGGGAATGTAGACTCGTACAACCCCTGTGGAGAACAGTTTGGAGATGCCTCAAAAAGCTAGGGTTGGAGGCCCCATTTGACCCAGCCATCGCTCTGCTAGGTATATATACACAAAAATTAAAAGATTCATATCACAGTGACATATGTACACCTATGTTTATAGCAGCTCAGTTTGTGATTGCTACATCTTGGAAACAACCCAAATGTCCATCAATTGGAGAATGGATAAAAATGCTGTGGTTCTTCTACAGAATGGAGTATTACTCTGCCATAAAAATGATAAGTTTGAGTCATTTATACTTAAATGGACGTACCTTGAGGACATCCTTATAAGTGAAATAAATAGGTCACAGATGTGTAAATATCATATCTTTTCTCTGGTATGAGAAAACAAAGCTATAAATGAGTTCTAGAATGTATGTTATACATTGTGAAATAGAAAACACTCAAAGTGTAATGGAGTGAAGGGGGAAAATAATGAGATTATAACAAAAAGGATGGAAACAAGGTTTATGTATATGGGGGTGGGGGTGGGAGGGTGGACAGGGTTATGGGAAAAATGAGAATTAAGTTGTGTCATATACTGGTACAAACTCTCATTATTGAATGCAATCATGATGTATATATGTAATGTACCAATAAAGATTTCAATTAAAAATTAAAAAAAGAACAGTATCCTAGATAAGATATAAAGGATAGAAAGAAAGGTGGTGTGATCTATCACTACTCACTAATTTTACTACTTTGCTGTCTTTTTTCCTACTAATTAATTTTTTAAAAATTTGCTTTTTTGCCCTCTGTTTTTCCACTGTGATACCCCCTACCAGACCACCCTGCCTTGTAGCCAGCTGTCTATGAATTGAAACCTCTACAAACTGTGAGATACAGTGAACTTTTCCTTCTTTAGCTTTGAGTATTGGGTATTTTGTTTCAGTGAAGAGAAAAGTAACTAAGACACCTTCCGTTCATAAATAATCTCTTGGGATATGCAAGTCAAATAGGATAGTATACATCAGTAAATATTTTTCTGTGTTGAGTGGCATACACCAAAAATGGCACAGCTAGTATTCTATTGGGATACAAAATCCCTGAAGGCTTACTAAAAAAGAGTTTTCTCTCCTGCTTTCTGCATGTAACATAAAAATGCATCCTATTATCTTTTCTGGAGTTAGAAAGAAAATCAGAATTAGGATTATTGACTTAAAACTGTTGTATCAGAAGACGTCAAAATTGTGCTACTCTCTGTTTTAGGATTATTCTGAAGTTCCAATTTATGCAACAAGTATAAAGTTAAATCATGTAATGGTGGTAGTTTGATAACTTTCAATCTTGGTCCTTATACTGCATTAAACTCAAAAATCATTGTTGCCTTCCCAGGTTCATCGATGTTCTAAATCCAGAGAGGCTGAGATGAAGTATTTAATTGAGTGAAGACAACCAGAACACAGAACAGTAAAATGTACCCCAAAACAGAACTCCTGGCCCTTCATTGTGTCTTACAGTGCATGCCTGCTTCAGACTCTTTAATCTGCCCTTTCATTTTAGGGAGAAACAGATTCCTTAGTGTGAGCATGCAAGAAGAGTGTGACATGGATCTTAATAAGAATTCAAATTCTTTTGAAAGCTCAGATCCACCGAGTCAGGACCTTAGGATTCATTCCTGAAACCAAACAAGATCTCTAGGCTATAGTTCATCAAAGTTTGAGAAATTCCATTGTAGGTTATCAATTAAGTCAATATTTCTGCTAGATACTGTCAAATATACCCAGTCTAAAAAAAATAACTTCTACTAAAACCAGTAAATCATTTATTCATTATGTGTTATTGCTAAAATAATGCTTTCATTTTGGAATAAATTTTTCCTCAAATTTTGATTAATTTTCATTCAAGCTTATTGTTGTTGTTGTTGTTTGTGACAGGGCCTCCCTTTTGTATTTCAGTCTGGCCTTGAGCTCAGCCTGAAACTCACAGCAATCCTTCTGCCTCTGCCTCCTGAGTGCTGGGATTACAGGCATGAGCCCCCCAACAGGGTATGTGGTTCTGATTGCTGATGGGTGTGAGTTTCCCTGCACAGACTCTTGTATGTGGTTATTGGGGATTGAAGCCAGGTCCTTGTATTTGCAAGGCAGGCCCAGGAACCACTGAGTTAAATCCCTGGCCCCCTCAATCTTGTTTTAAAACAAAATTTGAAGGTATGGTATTCTTTCATGATTTCAAATTTAAAACATTTCTTTTCTTTAATAAACAAATACCTAGTACCACATACATATCATTAGATTACAATATGCAAGTTTGCTTCTCACTAAACCAACATGCAATCAGAATTTAACTGTGAGCACAAAAAATACATATTCAGAAATCCCATTGGTAGAATTTCAGTTCCCTTTAATGTTGAAAATGTGCCCAATCTTTCAAAAGCACACTGATTTCATATGTATAAATTTATATTTCAATAAGTCTAACCTCAAAAGGGAATTTAACTTTAATAAATTGAAGTAATGTGTGTTAAATAGAAAAATTACAAGCTTGATCCTACTTTTAGGAGGGCTCAAACTGCAGCCCCAAACTCACTCATCAACTGCAAAGTACAAACCTGAACATTGTGATTTTATTTAAAACAAAACAAAAGAGCTCACATGTTAGTATATTTTGTCTTAAAAGAAAAACAAAGCCAGCAATTTAGCCGAGTGGCACAGCATCAGCCTGGCAAGTGCAAGGCCTTAAGTTCAATCCCTGCCCCCCCCCCCGCCAAAGGATAAAAAAGATTGAAAAAATGAAACAAATTCTGTGTGTGCCATAGGTTCACTGACACTGGTATAGGGTGTTTTAAAACTCACGGAAATAATGTATATGAAAATAATATATTCTTACTTTCTTCAACTGGAAGACTTCTAGACACCTGAACATTCAAATGTTAATATCTGTAATAGCTCTTTCTTGTTTGAAATTAAAATTAGCCACAACTTTATGCTTAATAACAATTACTAATTTAGAGATCTTATTGGCATTTTAAAATATCTCTTCAAGCTCTCTGTTAAAACTTCTTAAAATATGCTTCCACAGGAAAATACTTGTCATTGCCATCAAAACTATTCACAGAACAGATGAATAGTTCCTAGGTTCAAATGCTGGATGAAAATCAAAATTAATCATGTATACCAAAGAAAATGTATGGAGCTTCAATGTTTAAAATTTTTATTGGTATATTTTATGTGTACACTATGATCACATTGAATAGTGAGAGTTTGTACTAGTACATGACACATTTTAGTTCTCAGTTTTTCCCATTTCCCTGCCTTTCCTAAAACCCCACCCCATTCACATAAGCTTTGTCTCCTTTTCTTTTTTCTATCAATTTATTTCTTCCTCTTCTTTACTTTCTCCTAGCCTCATTTTCCTTTTTCCCTTTGAACATTTTCTTCCTATTTCACAAAACCTATCATACATTTTGGAATTCATTTATACCTTCAGTTTCTCATACCAGATAAAAGATACTGTATTTATATATGTCTGTATCCTATTTATTTTTCTTATGAGTATATCCTTGCGGTGCATCTATTTGAGTATGAATGACTTAAATTTATTATTTATAATGTCTGAGTAATAATCCATTCTATTAAAAAAAAAATCTTTACCCAATCTCCCATTGATGGATATTCGGGCTATTTTCAAGATTTTACTATCAGATTTATCTACACAAACTAACATGCTACAAGCATGAATGCACATATATCTCTTTGAAACTAATCTTTTAATGTATATACCTAGCAGGAAAATATCAGGATCAAATGAAACCTCTAATCCTATTTTTTTTTTTTTTTTTTTTTTTTTGAGACAGGGACTCATTTTGTAGTTCAGGCTGGTCCTGAGCTAACAATGTAGCCTAAGTGAGCCTCAAACTCACCACAATCCTCCTACCTCTGCCTGCCAAGTTCTAGGATTATAGGTGTGAGCCACCACGACTGGCACTGTGGTATGTGGTAACCGAGGATCAAACCTGGGCCCTTGCTTCCTTGCTGCCTTTACTAGTTCTGAAAAATATCTGTTTCACATGCCCATTCTTGAACTAGGTCTTTAAATTTGGAGAGACTGATTTTTTAAGTTCTTCATATACTCTAGATAGTAGTCCTTTGAGAAGCAGCTGATAATTCTTTTTCTCCTATTATAGTCTGACTTTTTGCTCTGTTCCTGGTTTCTCTTGTTGTGCAGAAGCTTTTTAATAGGATATGATCCTATTTGTTGATCCCTTGTGCTAGTTCTCATACTATAGAGGTTTTGTTCACAAAGTCTTTCCCTAAATCTGTGTCTCCAAGAGTTCGACCTAGCCTATCTTCCAGCAGGTTTAGTGCTTCTGCTTTAATATGTAGGTCTCTAATCTACTTTTATTTTAATTTAGTACACAGTGAAAGCTATTGATCTACCTTTAGTGTTTGGCAGGTTGAAATCCAGTTTTTCCAGTGTCAATTGTTAAAGAGGCTGTTTTTCCTCCACTGAGCATTTTGATTCCTTTGTCAAAGATGAAGTGGCTTAGTATGCCTGTGGTTGTTTCTGGATCTTCCTATTCCACTCAAATTTTAATATTAGATACAACAGAAAAATAGGGAAATTTTAAAACTTCAGCTTTTTAAAAAATGTGTCCACAAATAGTGAGATTAATTTTTCTTCCATAATTAGTTTAAAAGCATACCTATATTAAAGTATTTTAAAAGATTGTATCATTTTTGATGTTATCAAAATATTTTTATATCACCCAGAAAACATAATGTTCTGATCCAATAAATTATGCCAAAAAATAACTTATTTGAAACATTCAATTTTGTAATGGCCCAGGGAAATAAGAACATGAAAAAAGAAAATTAACAGCCTATAATCTAATTTTAGATGTGTCGAGTTGTAAACCTCTGGTTTCAATAGTCATGTTGTATTAACTTCATAATAAGTTAACCCCTTAAGATCTAAATTGAGCAACTTGGGTTCTGAAGCAAGTTTGGAACAGCTGGAGAGCCCGAGGTATTGCTCCAATTTCCTCACAGGGTGAATACAGAATAAATGAAATCAAAACACTTGAGAAAACTCTGAGAGGAGAAAGTGTGTTATGTTGATCATCTAAAGAAGTAGGAGCCAAAATGTTTTGTTCCTTGTTTACCATATTGCTCTGAGCAAGTCATATACAACTTTCCTGAATTTCATTTGAGTTCGTGATTAATTTAATGATACAGTGAAAACTGAGTAAACATATTAATAGCTGAGTATATGTATGAATGGGAAATATACTACCTAAGTGAAACAGTACAAAACCTGTTTGTATCGGTAAATTTTGAAGTATTCAGGATTTTGAATGGTTTACCTGTTTCAGAACACTCTCCTAATTCTCTGAAATTTGATAATAATTTGCTTTAGTTTCTTCAAGCCTGCTCGTCACTATACATAAATATTTGGGAAATGACTTCAAGTCTCAGTAAAAATTGTGGGAACAGAAATCTTGGGCTTGCACAGAGTAGCACGTTTGTTTCATATTTTCATCTATTTACTTATTATTACATGTTTATAGTGTATAATGTTCACATCCCTTGAGTGAAGTTGGCAAGTGTACACAACTCATTTTAACTTTTTGTTGTCCTTTTCTCTCTTCCCTATCCTTTCTTCTATCTCTTCACTCCCTTCCCATTACAGAAAGATCAGCAGTATGTTTTTAACTTGAGTTACCGAAGACAATGTGTGAAATGTATTTAAATTCACTTGCAATCTATATTTTAGATAATGTGCTTCCTTATCTCTGTTAATCTTCAAACAAATCAGGGAGATAATGACATTTTATGTAGTGTTACATATGAACAAATTTGAAATACAAAACTTATAAGTACTGTTGCAATCTCAAATTCTGACCCTCCAATTTGTACTCTTCATTTCCCATTGCATATTATTTTACAATTTTATTATTTGAAAATAATACTAATGAAAAAAAATTTAGTTCATAGAAACTAAAATTTATTGTAGTATTGTCTCATAACAAAATATGATATAATTTTATAGGTTTACTAAAAGAAGAAAAATTTAATCAACTGAAGAAATTATATGAGCTAGAGATAACTAAATTTAAAAACATGGTTTCTTGAATAATTTTTCCCAATGGACAATTGAACTAACTTAAAAAAAGATGTACATATTCTTTATAAATATGGTACAAATGCTCATTATTTTTGAAGCTTCTTATTTATTGATATTTTTATTTCCTTTGTTAAGAAGATTGGTAACTCCTAAAAGCATTTTAATATTCACATAGCCATAAAGACAGAATAAAGTGAACTAATGGGGGAAAAGATGATCTTTACTAAAAGCATTAATAATAATAATACCTTCCATTTATAAAACCTTTTATAATTTTCAAGGTTCTTTCATACACACTTTATCACTTAGCCCTAGAAAAGCCCTGTAAGTTTGCCAGAGAAGATAAATTATTAACCCAATTTTATGGGTGAGCAAATTAAGGTTCAGAAAGATTAAGTACCTTATCCAATAACACACATAGTTTTTACGGTGGCATTTATGTATTATTAAAATCAAGTTTCCTTTAGACTTTTCTCGTGTCTTTCATCACAAGGATTTTACCACATGGGACTGTCTTACATATTCTTCCTTTGTTTTCATATTGGCTTTAATTTGTAAGGGAATGGCCTCTCTGAAATAATTCTTTACAAACTCTTAAAATTCTTATACAGAAATTATGTTTGTAAAAACAAATAGCAAGCATAAACACATGAAGCAAAAGAGAAGGAGTTGTTCTATCTATTGAAGTGGCTGAAAAATACACGCCTTCCCTGCATGATTAATTATACCACATTTTCTTAGACTACAATAATAAAGACTGTTTTCTACAAAGCATAGATATGTGCCATCATTTTAGCGTGAATAATGATGATCAGTTTCTAGCTCTGAGAATGCGTGGCTCAGAGGCTCCTCCTGTAAATCAATGCAGGACCACACCTGCGACGAGAACCCAGAAGTGAACTCGAACGCAAGGAAAGACGGTCAGGTAGAATGTTCTAAACTGAAGCAAAAAGACTCAATAATATCGTTTTGCTTTTTGATTTGAGCTCTTGGGTTTGCAGAAGTGAATTGGAGGGTTTCATTTGCTGTGATTCTTTTCCTTATTAAATATTCTGCAGTAATTACATGACACATATTTAACAAAATTAATCCAAATATATTCAGAGAATAAAACTGAAGAGTAATCTGGCAGATCCAGGAGTTCTTTCTGTCATGTTACTTACAGGGTGTGGTTCAGGGTGTATAGTGTAAAATGGTTCGTGGTGTCAAAGGTGGCAGGATTGTCACGGTTTCATTTACGTGTTTTAAATTTGACTTCCAACTAAATAAGCAAGCTAGAAAGAGCTACAGAGTCTTCAAATTAATGAGATTAGATTCAATCACATTTTTGATGATGTACAGTAAAATAATATACAGTGATTAATCACTGTAAAATCATGGTTTGTTAGCATTCTACATAGGTATAGAAGTAAAAACATTAAAATATATTTTAAGACCTTGAATATATAAGATAGCTCTACCAGAAATTCACTTTGCTGCCAATTTTTAGTCATCTCTGCTCCAGTGGCTACTTCCTTTCAACACACTGAGAAATCTGCAAAGAATAATATGAGTTTCACAGGAATCGCTTATCCACCATCATCTTTTAATATGCTGTAGACCATGTTTATAAGCTTAGCACAAATCCTACTCGGCACTATTTTTGCCATGTCTTTATCTTCGTCCCACCCTGAGAGTCACAACTGTCTCCATGAGTCTCCTGACAGATCAGATTTCAATCTCAAGTGATATAAAAGAGAGTGGATTTCAGTTCAGCTTTCCCTTTACTTATTTTAGGAGACCTTGTACAGCTTTTAGATGAACTGAGATATATTCTGTCCTGTTGTGACATACATCAAGTTCATTTAAAATAGACAAACAACCTGTATGCTGATAACCAAGGTATTTTTTTTTCCATGATCTAAGAGATTCTCCAACATAAAGGTTATAAATACTATTGAATAATTTGTGTTAGGAAAAAAAAAAAAAAAAAAAAAAGCTCCATGTCACTTTTACTAAAATAAAAATAATTGACTCTGGCAGCTGTTTTCTAAAGTTCAAGTGAAAATTACAAAACAGTCCCATCTAGTAATTAATCTAGTCACCTTTTAGAGTCATATCACTTTAATCAGAGCATTGAAAAAGGAAGGAGCTAAGTACAATATCAGAAGTTTCACATGGGCAACATGCAGGTTCTTGTTTGGTCAGGCTATATCCCAGATTACAATCAGTCTTAAAATATTGTAGTCTAATATATATATATATATATATATATATATATATATATATATATATATATATATATATATATGGAGAGAGAGACAGAGAGACAGAGAGGGGTCCTGCTATGTAGTTCAGGCTGGCCCTAAACTCAGCCTCAAACTCACATCACAGCAATCCTCCTGCCCCTGCCTCCCAAGTGCTGGGATTACAGGCGTGAGCCACGACGCCCAGCACTGTGGTATGTGGTACTGGTTGCTGCTGGGCATGAGTCTCCATGCCCAGTATTGTATGTGGTTACTGGGGACCAAACCCAGGCCCTTGTGCTTGCAAGAGAGGCGCTGGAACTACTGAGCTAAATTCCTGGCCCTACTATATTAATCTTAATGCTTTATCAAAACCTCTTCAATCATTGCAGAACAATTTTTTTTAATATATTTAACAAAGTAACTTCAGAAAATATATACAATTTCTTTTAATTCTGACAGATAGCTGTGGGGGACACAATGTTAGGACATGGGGGTCTTTCCAGGTCAATAATGATACAGTTCCAGTTTGCCATCTTCCTTAACAAACCATCAAGCCTACAGTACACCGTACCCACCATCTAAAATACTACATCCCAGAGAGTGGTCAAAAAAATGATAATAGCTCTGAAAGTTCTCTCCATAATTTACACTTCAAGGCACTTCTTTTATTAGTATTCTGGTAAATCCTGGCAGAAAGAATTGCTATTAAAGCAAAAAAGAAATCTTGTGCTGGGCAATACATTAAAAAATGTTGAAGCTTAATTTGTATAGCTTGATAAGTGAAAAATGGCAAATTATTATGATCAGTGACTTCTTATAGGACAAGTTATGTTTTAAAACTTACTCATTTTTTTCAGAGTACATTTTATAGATAATGATGTTTAAAATATCTCAAGGGCATTTAACACATTTATTTAGGGATATGTTCAGCTTTTATATAATTGAAACCTTTTCATTTCAGTGTCTAATAATTCCATACAGATTTGTTTATCATTACTCTATTTTTTACACATAAAATATGTTATGTCAATCATATTGGGCAGAGAGGATATTTAAAATGTAGTTATCTGTGCGATCATATCTAACATGCATTGCATTTTGTTGCTACACATTTCCAGTTTACTAACCTACCAAATAAGAGAATTGAAGTACATTCTCCTTATGTCCTCTTCCAGCTTTAATGTTTCAGATTTTAAGATTTTAAAACAGTAATTTTTAGAAAAAATTACAATAGCTAAGCTCTGGAAGCAACCTAGATCGCCATCAACAACACCAACAAAAAGATTAAAAAGGGTAAATATGCACAACGACATATTATTCAACCACAAAGAAGAGTAAAATTATGTTGTTTGCAAAAAAACAATGGATTAAATTTGGGACTATGATGTTAAATGAAATAAATGAGACAACTGGTTAAATATCACATAACGTCTCTTCTATGCACAACCTAAAATAGAAGTTATTAAAGAATGAAATAAAAGAAGAGAAGGTAGGAAATAGGAAGGAAGACAGTTTATGGGGACAGAAAATGGGATATGAAGAAGGGAAGGTGGCAGAGTTCAAAGGGAGAATCAGGGGTTCATAAGGATCAAGATATTATGCATAAACATAGTAATTCCCCAAATGAATGCAAATAATGGTCAAAACGTGCAATTATATAAATAAATGGATGAGTGCTTCAAAAATAAGAATAAATTCAAAGCACATGTATCGATGAAGCTCAGAGCCTTATTTTAATTTTTTAATTTTATTGTAAAAACCCACGTAATTAAACTCCTCTATTTTCACACAGATGAGAGCACTGTTTTCCACTGAGCATGAGTTTGCCCTCTGGGAGTGGCCTGAGCCTCCTGGGTTATTTTGGGTTGTTCCAATAGGATTACCACAGATTGTGTAGCTACCAGTCCTCACGTGTACATCGGACAGGTGGGAATTTTAAAATGGTGACACTGGAGAAAGGTTGAAAACACTCCTTAAACTGAGCCTGTTCGGAAGAGTAAGGGAGTATTTTCACTTGTAGCTGATGTTCATAGTATCTGGCAAGACTTTGGCTATAATTCAGAAGCAGGTGCAGCTGCCGTGGCTATCTTTTCATGTGTGGAAGCCAGTGACTGTGCTGGGAAATCCAAGAAGTCAAGAGACACACACTCACTGCAGGAAGCAGCTGGCTCGCAACACTGAGCTTCACGACTGGAAGACACAAACTCTACTAGGAGAAAAAGCCTCTGTGCTTTCCACTACTTCCTTTTGAAGTAAATATTAATGTCTACTTTGAGTAATATTATTATTAACATGCAATACCTGGAGAGAAGCAAACAAAATCATTATCCTTGTGCAAGATCTCTACCTCAAACTTCCAATCTGACATTTTAGCTACTTTTTAAAAAAATTTACTGAGTAAAGTTGTTTTTGCACATCTTAGCTACTTTTTCAAAATGGTGTGAAATATTAAAAAAGTAAAAATTACATCTTATTTTACAAAGAATTTGCTTTTGGGAGAAAAGGCTTAACAAGTAATTTTTTAAAAATTATTTTCTAAGGTGAATTGTTATAAGTGTTTCATTTAGGGGAAAAAGAACTAAGAAATACATTGTCATCCATGCAACATATATATGTTGAGGACCTATCACATGCCAGAATGATGTGAGAGAGTAAAGTATGTGAACAATTTAGAATTAGAGGAGGAAACGTCAATGAAGGTCCATGAAAAAATGAACTTCATGTTTCTAGGAGAATACCCGCTATTTATAGAGGAAAGTAATAAGTATAAAAGACAGTGATAGAAAATGAGGTCAGAGAGACAGGTAGGAGTCAAAACCATATAGGACATAGTGAGCCACATAATAGAAACCATTACAGAAGACAAGAAAAGTTTCCCCCTTCCCTTTACCCTGTTAGTCTCCCTTCTTCTTGGCTTTCCTGTCCTTCTTTCTTTCCTCCTTTCTTTCTTTTTTCCTTCCTTTCTTCCTTCCTCCCTTCCTTCTTTTGATCTTTCATTTTTTAAAAAAAAATTCTGGCTGCTTAGAAGATAATATATTAAACAAGCAGGAAATGTGAAAAACTAGGACCATGCTGGTTATGTTGGAAATGAGAAAATAAAAAGCAATTGTTAGGACCTATACGTAATATGGATGTGAAGACTATCAGAGCAGATAGAAGAGTCAGTGGAAGGCATGGCTCTTAAATTTTTGACCAGAGCAAAAAGATACACAGCACTGCATGCCACACTTATGAGGAGAATGAAGGCCAAGAGGTTTTAGTTTTGTTTCCCTTCTTTGGGAAAGAAAAGTACCGTTTAATGGAATGTGGGGAATTTACTTCACATCCTAAAAGCTAAAAGAACATCTGCCACTGAAAGAAGACTCCAAACAGTATTATAAGTTTGGATATCATCAGCAAGTAGGACAATAGTAGGTTGCACTCAAATTAGACTAAATCTGTAGATACTATAGCCATATGAAAGAAAAAATGAAATATGAAAGAAAAAATGAAATATTACAGTGTTCTGTAACATCAAAGGTGTGTAGATAAGAAATATTATTTAAAAAAATAAAACATGCAGAGTCCAAATAGATTTGTAAAGGAAAACAAATCGACTGTTGTCCTGAAGACAACTGATATTGAATCACATGGAAAAAAAATAATCACTGGAATACTCTGATTAGAAAAAGATGGAGTTGTAAGTATATTCCAAAGTATTTATGAATTTAATATAATTTAATTAATTTTTAACAGTTACCTTAAAAAATTAAGATCTCATTTTACAATTTCATGGAAATTCCCAACATCAATAAGAACATACTTTTGATAAAGAGACAGGCAGGGAGATATGTGTTACCGAGTATATGGGTAGACATATTTTGGTTTTGTATGATTAAGTAAATATATTATTGGTTCAATAAGATAAATAGACTAGCAAAACAGAAAGTCTCAAACCAGACTTTGCATTAATCATTTTATCATAATATGACAGAAGTAGGACTAGGAGTCTGGAAGAGGTGATGTTATCTACTAAACTTCAGAAGAAAATTCAATATTCACTTCTAAGAAAAGAATAAAATTGAAACTGTAACTCATACCAGAAACAATGATCAGCTATACTTTATACCTAAATGAGAAGAGTAAAAGTAAAGATTCCAGAGGACAATAAGAAAAAAATTAGCTTGTTACGGTGTTGCATGTTGGTAATCCTAGCACTCCAGGAGGCTGAGGCAGGAAAAGGGTGAGTTTGAGCCCAGCCCAGGCAACTTTGTAGTTTAGCAAAATCCTAGATGAAAAATAAGAAATATAAAGCCTGTGGATGTAGTTCACTGAGCAGGTCCTGGTTTCGATCCTCAGGACCAAAGCTAAAGTAAAATAATATGTAATCTTAGGATTGTGAATCATTTCTTTAAAAAGACAGAGAAAAGCAACAAAAGTAGGAAGAGTGAGAAGGAAAAGAGAAAGAAAAAATGAAACCACCATATAATCAGGGCTGCTCAGGATTCTGTAGTCTTCATACTTTGTGTGATTAGTTGGCAAGATGTAGGAATATTTGTGACATTTTCTGTCTCTTAAGCTTAATTTGTAAGTTAAAAGCAAAGAGTATGAGTATTGTATATGAAACACCAACCGACTTTGGAGAAATACGATCTGTAGAAAAAAGTATCTATTTTACTGAAATGAGAGTAGCAATTTTCAGAAAGGTAAATAAATGTAGACATTTGGAGAACAAAATAAAAACAAAATAATAGAAAGCTAGATACTACATCATATTAGGGGGTTATAATGGTTATGTTGAAAACGAACTTAGAGCTATATTCAACTTCATTGATATGAAGCATTATAGTGAATATTATACTGCATCAAAATGATAAACTCTAAAAGACTAAAGCCAGTCACTGTTGAGTGTGCAATAATAACCCATTTGAAAAGGTTTTCAACAATGTCTTTGAAATTTTCACTGTGATAAACTTTTGATTAATCAAATTTCATTCTGAAAGGATTGCAAAAAAGCAAGATGTACGTGGATATGTGTGTTTCAGTCAGTTTTCCTTATAGTCAACTAAAAATGAATGTCATGAAGAATAAAGGGATCAGACAACATATATTCATGTGCAAGGTATGATATAGCCAGGCCTGGAATTTAAATCAGTGGTTTCTGCACCTGCCTTACAAGGGCAAGGCCTGAGTTCAATCCCTGGTAACCACATACAATAATGTCAGGCATGGTGATCATGCCCATCAGCAATCAGTACCACATACCACAGTGCTGGGAGTGGTGGCTCGAGCCTGTAATCCCAGTACTCAGGAAGATCACTGAGTTTGAGGCTGAGTTCAAGACTAGCATGAACTACAAAATGAGACCCTGTCTCAAACAACAACAAAAAATGATATGATATGGCTAAAAAAAATAATAATGCCATTAATAGAAGCTCCATAGAGTTGCAGTTCCCTAGTCCATGGAGCCTGAAAATATTAAATTATGGGGAAAGTATCTTTGCAGATATGACTAAGTTAAAGAGAAGTTATATGCTGATAATCTTAACATATAGATACTGGCCTTGCCTATCAAAGTTGACTAATCTTGTCACATGTGTCTTTGCAAAATAAAAGAAAACCAAAGGGAAGACCATGTTAGTCAGGAGGCAAAGACCCAAGTTATGTGAAGACAGGCCCAGAAATGTGAGTGGCCACTCAGGTGGGAGACAGGCAGGAAAGTGATTTTCCCCTGAACCATCTACAGGTAGCACAGCTCCGACATCCTGACTTCCACCTAGTGGTCTGGACTTAGGCTATCTAGGCTTTGGCCCTGTGATAGAGTAAATTCCCATTGTTTCAACTCATAAGATTATAATGTTATATTATACAAAACTGTTGAGGCTAAATGTCTATGTTATATTGCTGAGAAGGCTTATAATAAATATACAGTATGTACCTAGAAAGTACTGGGAAAACACACTACTAGAAATTATGCATGCATATTAAGATTAATGGTAGTATGGTTTTAAAAATATTTTTGTATCTTCAAATGACTATTTCCTTTTTTCTCATATCAATAAACTTATTTTTTATCTTTAGCACAAAAAATGCATTTGTTAATTTTCCCAGATTAAAGAATATTCCTATGCCATCCAAATAGGCTGAAGAGACACAAAGCCTTCTGTAGAGAAGTTACTGAGCTCAGAGACATGATACAACTTTCCTTATGTTGTTATTTCATGAATGTAAATATTAATGCTTTGAGAATGACACAAATTCTGTCTTTTCTCTATGACATCAATGAGAAGTTATAGGAGGCAGATAATATAATTCATAGTTCAATGACTTTACTGTGACATATAAAATTATAAAACTGATAGAACATTATGGAAAAATTAGGAGAAGCCATAATGGGAAGAGATATCTTCTATATTTTTATTTGCTAGTCATAGTTTTCCTCTCTAGGGCAACATGTTATTACCAGAAATCTGTAAATTTTAGAAGAGTTAACTAAAGAAAAAGAGGGAGGTACTTTTTGAGAAGCTTGACCCATTCATGTGCATCTCATTGCCTGGGCCAACTTGTAATCAGACAGCGCAGTGCAGTGTTGTAGCTAGAACAAATATTACTGAAATATAGAAAAGACAGACACTCAGTTGTCTATCAGTTATGAATTCCATGTCCTTGGAATTAACTGCTACAGATAGCAGTGTGCATCATTCAAATAATTATTCAGGAGAAGCTACTGTCATACTTGTTCCTCATTATGTCCTTTTAGGAAACTACATAAGATTGCTTTGCTTATAGCTAAGACTATAGCTACAGGCCATAGCTTGAACCCTACATCTGTTTCTATTTTTGTTCTCTATTTACTATGTATTTTCTATTGTGTTTTGTTTTTTGTTTTGTTTAGGGGCAGTCTCACTTTGTAGTTCAGACTGGCCCTGAGCTCAGCCATGAACTCACAGCAATCCTCCTGCCTCTGCCTCCCTAGTACTGGTATTACAGGCATGAATCACCAAGCCCAGCACTGTGGTATGTGGTTCTGATTGCTGATAGGTACGAGTCTCCATGTCAGGCATTGTATGTGGTTACCGGGGTCAAACCTGGGCCCTGAACTTGCAAGGCAGGTGCTGGAACCACTGAACTAAATCCCCAGCCCATTTTCTGTTTTAGGTCCTTGATTTGAAATGTATTCAACTTTTTTGATATATATGTAGGTAAAATGAGAAGCATTCAATTTTTATTTAAATTCTTCAAGTTAAAATTTATCTTTACTTCATGATAAGGAGAAATTTATATGTCAAAAATCTATATAGCACCTGGCTTCTTTTACTCATCAGTGAGAAAATCTTCTGCATTTTACCTGCTAGGAATGAAAGTTTGACCAGTGACTAATCAATGTGGCTAACACATGGCTAACTGAATTATTAATAATGAGAACATAGAGTCAAAACATAGCCTTTCAATATGTGACCATGAATTAGAGAAACTAGAAAAACCAAAGGTTCTCTCACTTGTCAGTCTTTGGCTGATGTATTATATAAATTGACATTTAATATTTAATGGTTTCCATTCTACTGAAACTCGAATAACAAAACATGCACTTATGAATATTAAGTGATCATGTCAGGGAATACTTTTATGTAAATAATGGTGTAACTTTTTCAATCAAAGAACAACTCAGCAGAAGAATTTGAGCATAATATAAGTAAGAGAGTAAATATAACTCAGTAGTAAAAACAGATGTTCAAACATTCTCTCATTTTAGATACATAAGGTATATTTATTTTACACATTGTATTATACTGTCTCAGTCACAGCCAATATGTTCTTGAAGTTAAATCCAATTTTGGTCCTTTATAAATGCCTTTTAAATTGGATTTTATATCACACAATATGAAATCTTGATTAAGTAATAATCAACTCAATGCACAAGTCTGCTGGGTTGTCTCAAAGGTTTATATCATTGACTTGTTTGGCTTATATTTTCTTCATATAAAGGTAAATACTTATACATATGGAAATCTAGGTAAATGTTTATAGATAAATGTTTATAAATATGTAAATGTAAATGTTTATAAATATGTAAATACTTATAAATAAATAAAGCTAATACATAGCTCTCAGCGCTGCATATGAGTGAATTCCTTTTTCTGTATTTTTAATTTGGTAAATTTTCAGCCTGTTACCTGCCTAATAAAGACTCACAAATGTTGAAACTGCTTATATGCCCTTGGTTACCCCACACATGGCAGTATCTCTTGTAGCTGACTGTCTTTTCAACTCTCTCATCTCTATTTTTACTAGACTTTCAAAACTTTTTAAAAAAAATTTATTTATTGAAATCTTTATTGGTACATTACATATATGCATTATGATTGCACTCCATAATGGGGATTTGTACCAGTATAAGACACAGTGTAATTCTCTTTTTTTCCCATAGCCCTACCCACCCTACCACCCCCCCATATACATAAACTTTTGTTTCCTTTCTTTTTTGTTATAATCTCATTATTTTTCCCCCTTCACCCCATTTTAATTTTGAGCATTTTCTATTTCACAATATATAACATACAATTCTAGGACTCATTTACATTTTTTTTATACCAGAGAAAAGATGCTATATGTACCTATCTGTGACCTATTTATTTCACTTATGAGGTTAACCTCAAGGTATGTCCATTTAAGTATAAATGATTCAAACATATGTGCCCCCATGTTGATAGCAGTTCAGTTTGTGCTTGCTACATCTTGGAAACAACCAAGTGTCCATCAGCTGGAGACTGGATAAAAAGGCTGTGGTTCTTCTACAGAATGGAGTATTACTCTGCCATAAACATGGTAAGTTTGAATCATTTATACTTAAATGGCTTTCAAAACTCTTGATTTCTAGTAGGTCTTCAGATTTTTTTTTCTTTCCATTTTGAATATCTACATTATCTCTCCCTACATACCTTACTCTTTAAATTGATCTTTCAGTCTTTTGTGACCCTAGATGAACCCCTACAATTTTAATATTATTTTTCCTTTATGTTTATGGTTTTTATAACATTGTAGAGAACTCTTCGCAGTCTCCAATATTACGAAAATGTGTTGTTATATAAGTAGAAGTGTTGTCAAGAAATAACCATCTAGTTCAACTGAACTACTTTTTTTTTTCAGACAGGATCTCGCTTTGTAATTCAGACTGACCCTAAGTTCAGCCTCAAACTCACATCACAGCAATCCTCCTGCCTCTGCCTCCCAAGTGCTATGATTACAGGCATGAACCACCAAGCCCTACACTGTGCTATGCAGTACAGAATGATGCTGGGCATGAGTTCCCGGGCCCTTGTGCTTGCAAGACAGGCACTGGAACCACTGAGCTAAATCCCCGGCCCCACCTGAAGTACATTTTGAAACCATGTGCAGCTCATAGACATATTAACAGAATGTGAAAGACTTTCAGAGTACAAGATAAGCCACCTATGTTCAAGACGGACTATGACTATGAGAAATAATTTTTTGGTGCAAATCTGAGAAGTAATGAAGAGGCTATCACTTAATCAACATTAAATATGTACTAGTCATTATGAAATATTTCACATTCATTTTCCTACATAATTTAAGCAAGAGTGATATCATACCATACTATTTGCAATTAAGGAAACTATCGTATAAAAATGTAAAACTTAATCCAAGGTTTTGTAGATTTTGTCACTCATATATATTAGATACATCATTGTATCTACAGGAGGCTGTTACATGCAAGAAATTATACAAAGACTTTTTTGCTATGTGTATTTTAGAAAAATTAGTTTCATAATGTTTCTTATATTTTTTGGTTTCTCAAACTGACAGTTTAAAATTTTGAATAAAGCTTTAAATTTAATTAGAAAAAATAATATTAAATGAAGTAAAAATGTATTACAATGGAATCATAAGTCAAATCAATAAAGCCTATTTGGGAAGTCACTTAAAATGTATTAGATATCACTGATTTTTAACAAAAGACACCATAGTAGGTAGCAATATAATAATCATATTAATGAAGTTTACTGAGTAAAAATAAAATGAAAAAAATACACATTTTGTGCATTTATATTACTTTGAGAGTGTGGTAAAGACTTTGGTAAAACTCTCTTGGGTTTATTAATACAATGTACCTATTGCCTATCACCATTTCTCTAACAACAATTTTCAGCAACACACACATTTGAATTTTAATACAAATTAATAACAATATTTTAGCTCTTCTTTTAATAGTATGTGGGAATTTGAATGTAAAATATACAAATATGGATTATTATCTTGGTATTTTATATAAACAATGTTGTCCTTTCTTAATTTGTAGCTTATTTTTATAATAAATATCTAGTTTTATTTAAGGTCAGATCAGATAAGTTTGGGTAGCAAATAACAAACTTATAAAAGAGAAACTTGTAGTTGTTACAAATACAAAAATTGTTTCAGTAAGAGATAAGCTATTTATTTTATGAGAGTATAAAACATACTTGATGGTATAAAGATGATGGTGAAAGAAATATTGAGATGTATGTGTTCATATTAATGCACGGATTTGATTGTCTTTCTATGGAAATCATTGATAATTATTATTCAAGATCACCTTAACTCATTGAAAAACAGCAAGCTATCATAAATACTGCAAAAATCAAATATGTTTATTCTGTAAATTTAGATAAAATTTAAATGAGGAAGATATGACTGCAACCAATCTTTCCTTTCGCAGACTTCCTTAGTTAAATATATATTACCTAACTCCAATTTTAAAGAATCAAATATTGTGTGAGCAGCACTTAAGAAATCCATCAGTCCTTAAGTTTCTTTTAATTGATCTTGTTATATAGGAACAAAAATATATTATTTTATTAATTTTAAATAATTGGTTGTATCTATAAGATCACAATTAGTTCAACAATATTTGAACAATAGTTCCCTTCACCAGCAGGGTATATTTTGTAAGCCTCTCAGTGAAGCTAAAATGCAAGCATTCCAAACCCATGGGAATGTGTTTTTCTTACGTAAATAACTTTACTGAGCTTACCTCATAAATTCAACGCAAGAAGCTATAAATAAAAATGATGATAAAATAGTACAGCTGTGACAATACACTACAATAAATGGTATGTGAATGTGATTTTTCTGGAAATGCCTGACTGTGGTGTACATGTTGGCTTGGTACTGCTCCACTGGATCCAACTCACACACGCCATAGAAAATTAAACTGAGGTTAGGGATGAATACTTTCATAGAGTTAATAGGTAAGCAATAAATACCTAATGTATACAAATTTGAAGGAGAATTTTGTTTAATGAATAGATATTTGAAATAAAACTATATGCAGAATTGCTTGTACCAAATTGAGATACTAAACGAATAAAGATGGAAACCTTAGTCTTTGCTACCTATATCTCCTATATTCTGTGGTTTCCAGTCTTTGTGGCTCCATTCATACATACATTTAGACAGACATGCTCAGGTTTATGTTAGATTATTAAGAAACTAGGAAAATAAGTACTTTTCTAAAAATCAAATAAGGTTAATATAAAAATATTCTAAATTGAAAAGGAAAATTATTGTTTAGAAAAAATAAATATCCAGGCCAATATGCCAATGTTATTGGAAACCAGTCTGTCCTAAAATAATTTGTTTATCTTAGGAGGTAATACAAATATCAGCTGTGTTGGTATAGCATGTTGACAAGCAAACCAAATTTGGGGGCTAACATGAATTCATTTTTATAATGAATCTATATATGAATCTTAAATAAGATTCACTTAGCAAACAGATGGCTTTGCAGGTGGTCATGTCTTCATAACTAAAGCTTTTTAGGAAGGAGCATGCATTAGTGTCTTGAAGCTGTGGTGGGTACGTTCAGCTGTTCTAAGAATTCTCCCATCCACGGAGCTGACATCTTCTGTCAGTCTTTTGGTCACGACTATAGCTCCCATTTTCCCTACATGTCACATTCTCTGAAGAGCACCGGTCTGTACATCCTGAACAGGTGTACATGACATTTGCAGAAAATGTTATGGATTGTCAGAATTTGGAAAAGTGAAGTATTTGATTACTCACACAGGGAAAAAAAAGTTAATTCAGAAAGAAATGAATTTTGAGGAGATATGCTGCCTTTATCATAAAAATAGGACAAAAAATATTTAACCTTTTCTTCTCAGTTAACTAAATTGACCTATTCTCTTCTCTCCTAGGATAACCAAATCTCACAAAATAGTCAGAATTTCACCAGTGGGCCACTTATCAATTAATAACTTTTTTGTATAATTCAGTAATGTGTTAAGTTTTGGAAAACTTCTCATTCAAACAATAACAACCTTCCTTTTATAGGAAATGTTTTTGAGCTATCATTCTTCATAAAAATGTTACCATTTTTTAAAATGTGAAGAGTTACAAATCCTTTCACTTATCCAGGTAACAATACGTATCTCATTCAAAGGAACAAAGGTAGAGGTATTGGAGGTTTTATAGATCACTGTGCCTGAACAGACTTTAACATAAGTGATAATGTCAATGGGATTTCACGTCTTCTACAATCTAGGGGTTTCTATTTTAGTTACAGAAAGAGGTCAGAAAAGCTCAGTCAACGCAATCTCTTGAGATCACAGGTGTCAGTAACCAGACCTATAGTCTGAGTCAGGGTAGAATTTGGATGATTCTTAGTCTGAGAAGAATGACACAACTGTCACATTCATACAGGGATTATCCTGGTAGTGGCACAAACTTTTAACCTAATGTTAATTGCAATTAGAAAGAAAAGTCTTCATTTCATAATCCAATTAATTGAATTCTTAGAATGAATTCCTGTCTTGCTTCAAATGTTTTGTTTATTTGCAGTAACTGAACTGTTAGAATCATGAATTGCTTGGCTCATCAAAAATTCAAGAATGCACAAACAAGATCTTAATGATTATGTTTGATGTGTAATAAAGGCTAGATAAGTTTTTTTAAAGAAATTATGGTTTCAGTTACATTCCTGAGTCCATTTATGATGAACTTTTGTTTTAATCTTTCAAAAATGATACTTAAAATGAATCTGCAATTTATATTTAATCTTATGTAAAACATATCATGATAAGCAAGATATGTTAGATGAAAGTAGTTCATATGAGTTACTTTATGCAAGGTAATTGGTTCTGTATGACATAAATCATACATAAACTTTTTGAGTGATTCCACTTGCAACAGTGTAAATAACTCATTTATTTGGTTTAAACCCCATACAACATAAAGGATAGTTCTTAATTATGGAGTTTGCATTAAATCATCATGCCCATGTTTTCTTTGTAGAATTTTTATCTTTGAAAATTCATTTGGTCCTAAAACTCAGGCTTTCCTTTGAGTATTTTCATGAATTTTTCTGAGTCATGTTATGGTTCCTAGAATATTGCAAGGTTTTAAAATGAGAATCCTAAATTGTTAGAATTGTAATATTCTCTTACTGTTGCAAATGTGAAAATAATATGTGGTGATCATTAGAAAACACCCTATGATACCATCATGTGAAAAATCTTGTGCACAGAACCTGGACATTTACATTAAGAGATTTCTGATTCCACAATACATCCTACATTTTAGAACTCATTTAAGTAACGAAGGGAAAGAAGACATCTGATGATAATAAAAGGAAACAAAGCTTATAAACATAGGGGAGCAAGAGGGTACAAGGTGGACAGGGGGAAGGAAAAAATGAGAATTAGGTTATCATGTACTGGCACAAATTCTTAGTGTCAATTGTAATAATGATGTGGAG
>PVIR01004645.1:0-47922 GCA_004026965.1 Petromus typicus
AAATGAGTCCTAGAATTGTATGTTATATATTGTGAAATAGAAAATACTCAAAGTAAAAAAGGGTGAAGGGGGAAAAATAATGAGATTATAACAAAAAAGAAAGGAAACAAATTTTATGTATATAGGGGGGCGGTAGGGTGGGTAGGGCTGTGGGAAAAAATGAGAATTAAGTTGTGTCTTATACTGGTACAAATCCCCATTATGGGGTGCAATCATGATGCATGTATGTAATGTACCAATAAAGATTTCAGTTTTTTTAAAAAAAGTCAACTTGACTATGAAAGGTAAACATTTTAAATCAATTCTAGACATAGAAACAGCCATTACAGTGCAACGGAAGACAGCAGAGAGAGAGACGTTCCAGAACTGCTTCGGAAAGTGATAAGGATGACCAGAAACATGTATTCAAAGAGCGGGAGGACTATTTTGAGGGGGACTAATGGCAGTGTCTTCTACTGTAATAAATTTTAAAAATTCGAAAACTCGCCATAGTTGTCTTTAAACCACACCTGGTATATTGAGGGGGACCATGCTTGATGTGCTGTCTCAGAATTCTTCTGTTTTGCCAGCTTCTATTCTGACTCAAGTGGCCGCTGCTCTGAAAATTTTGTGAGAATTTACAGTTACTTTATCTTTGATGTGTTTTGTCTCAAACACACAGTACATCTTACTTTCTGCCCCTTTTCTGAGATCACAGATTGAGACAGTCATTAGAACCTAGTGGTCACACAATGATTTTCCCCCAGAAATTAGGAAGAATTGTTACCTTCCACCCCGGGGGCAAAGACACCCTCAAACAAGGGGTGAGGGGAACTCACATCTATGTACCAGGACAGAAGGCTGTGAGGAGCATACTTTTCTTATATTTTTCTCTAGATCCCTGATGATCTACTGTGCTTTGACTTTTAAGTTTTCCTGTGTTCTCAAATATGTGATTATTATTATTGTGGATCAGACATTTTAAATGTACATATATAGGACGAAGAGATTTTTGAAATATCGTGTAGAAACAATCAGCAACAACCAGATTTGGGAAATTCTACTGGACAAATCACCAAGTTTTTAAAATAAATACATTGCAGTAAGGAAAGAGATACATTATCCACTAAAGGAAATATAAGAAATCCTGATTCAAATAAACACTGCAAAAACATACGGCATTTGTGGACTGAGAGTTCAGCTCAGTGGCGCCACCATCTGTCTCACAAACACAAGATTGTGAGTTTGATCCTTCATGTAGCAAGACAACAGTAACAAAACATGGCATTTGTGAGAAAAATTTAAATTTGGACCTTAGTTGGATATTTTTATTATATTAAACATTTATTTTTAAGTATAAAATAGTATTGTAGTTACCTTTTATAAGAATGGCGTCAGCTAAAGCTAAATATAATGTATCTTGCATTAGATTACAAGCAGAAAAATGAAAAGTTAGTAGAAACTGAAGCCTGTATTTAGTTGATAGTAATCTACTAATGTTGATTTCTCAGGTTTATGACAAACATACATTGTAACATAAATTTTAACGTAGGAAGTTATTTTCTGCAGATCTATAATTACCAAAAATTTTAAAAATACTAAAACTGGAGAACTTATTGTTATAAAGGCACATACTGAAATATTTATGGATAACATTAAATGATGAATAGCATAGTCTTCAAAATAGTTTATGAGATAGAGAAATTGGTGGGGCTGTAAATTAATCAAGATTTGTTATAACTTGTTATTTGTTGAAGCTGAGTAATGGTTGCCTGGGGGTTCATTATATTAGTCTGTTTTACATATGCTTAAAATGTTTCACAATAACAAGTAAATACAAAGACATGCATGTTAATTTGAAAAGAAACTTCCACATTGCTCTCCCAATTTTATCAATTTATAATACCTTCCACTTGCTTTAAAAATAGTTCCTATGGGGTATGGACCATGATAATGGCTGACAAAGTAATTCACAGCATCTCTCTAATAACAGTTGCAAGGGAATTGCATCTAAGGGCACTTTAAAGATCATAAACGATTGTTTTACAAAACCCTGTGCAAATATATGGAAAAATTAAAATACATGGCTATGCATCTAAGAAAATAAAAAGTTTTAAAAACTGGTCTTAGGAAAAATAGAAAACCTAAACGAAACAATTTCCACAAAGGAAATGGAGAAAGTATCAAAAGAGCTTTCCCAGCAATAGAGTGAATCCCAGATGTTTGCAGAGGAAAATTCTGTCAAATGTTTTTTTAAAAAAACAGCTTATTCAATACTATTGAAATTATCACAGAATTTTTTAAAAGGAAAATTTACATATTTTTTATGTGTTTTAACATGAACTTTGCAAGTATTACAACAAAGGATCTATGAGCGACTTTTATTTTTTAATAAGTTGAGTTTATTGGTACATTTTAGGAATGCATTATGATCATATTCCTCTGAGCACATTTAAGATGATACATTACTGAATGGGCTTTATTTTAGGAATGCAAATATCATTCAATGCTAGAAAATACATTAAAATAATACACCATTCTGATAGCTGTGAAGTGAATCATAATGAAAAGAATAACTAATGAATCAAATAATGCACTGATGCATAAATGGCGTGGATATAAGCAACTATTCCTGCTTCAAATCATCAGTGAAAAAGAAATTGAAGGAAGTCTATGATTATCTGCATTGTTTATGGCTGTCTGTGTATAAGCACACAAATACACAGAATATACATATATATGTGTACATCTAATACCTTGTTTATCAGAGAGGAAATGATCTTTTTTACTAAAGTGAGGGAAAGGATCACTGATTCTTACTACAATTTGACATTACTTTTCTTATAATTGCTAATTTAATGACGTGTTTTAAAATTTCCTCATGCATGTCATTATTTTCTAGTTATATATTAAGTCTGATTTCATTGCATGATGGGGAGTAATCCTATTACTATAATGAATTTTTTTGAAGTTAGCAGGTTTTCTCTTTATTTTAGACATATGAGTTGAATAAAACGTATTCTGTATTTTGGGGACTTGGATTGTTACATATATCTATATAGATATAGGTATGATACAGATATACATGTATAGATCTTTTTATAAGTGTTTTCATTTATGATAATATATTTAGGATTTTATTTTGTTATGGTGTTGGAAAATGAACCCAGTGCCTTTCATATGCTAGGCAGTCACTCTACCCCCAAGGTACATACTCAGTCGTCTTAGATTTTATATTACTTAAGAAGTAATTTGATGTTTGATATTTACAATGAAAGAACCTGTGGGGGTTTTGTTTTGTTGGTTTTTTGGTACCAGGGATCAAACTTGGGACTTGGCTCTTGTAAGGCAGGAGCCAGAACTCTTGAGCTAAATTCTCACCCCTTCAGTAACAGAATCTCACAGTGTCCTACTATGAGGAGGCTACCATCTTTTCTTCCTTTGATACCCTGGATTTTCTTAGTATGCCACTGGATGTGTAAATATTAAGTACTACTATGTCTTCACTATGTATTAGAGCTTTCAACATCATTTTGTTGTTGTTGTTTGTTTGTTCTGGGGGATTTTCATTTCAACTTTATATTGTAATACACCAAGACTGCAACTCCAGTTTTATTTTGATTTGAGTTTTCCTAGTACTATCATTGTCTATCCTTGTAAAAGTCTCTTCCTGGACTTGTTTCAATTGTGTCACTTATGTATTGTCCAGTGCAGGATTTACTATGCTAACCTAGTTGCAAATTTTTGTTTTGTCTAAGGGCCGGGGCCGTGGCTTGGTGGTGGCCTGCCTGCCCACCAAGTCTAAGGTCTTGCATTTGATCCTTGGTACCGAAAAGAATTTGGTTTTTACATCTAATAAGCCAAGTCTACTTATATTTGTGTGTATCTTTGTGAACCATTATATATTTCTGAACTGTTCTGTCATATTATATTGTTCTACTTAGTTGTATAAATATTTTTTTTTATTTTTTTAAATTATCTTTATTGGTACATTAAATATACACATCATGATTGCACTCCATAATGGGGATTTGTACCAGTATAAGACACAACTTAATTGTATAAATATTTTAACTAATTTTTTATTTTGACACTGGGAATCAAGCTCAGAGCCTTAGGCTTGTCAGGCAGGCATTGCACTGCCAAGCTGCATCCCTGGCCCTATATAATCTTTAAAAAAGGGTCTAGATCATTTTCTCTCAAATTTAGTATTTTTATTCTTTATAAAGGTCTGTATTTTAATTCTGATAGTCACCTATCTGTGATTACTGCCCATGATTATTCAATTATGATATTGTCAGTAAATATGATACCATTATAGTGGAGTAGATTATCAAGGACAGGAAGTGTGATTGATATGATACAAATACATAAGAGACTCAAGGCATAATCTTCTGCTCACTCCAAGGGGGACGAAGGGGGACAAGTGAAGTAAGGGAAAGTGGAAATGCTGCCGATTCCTACATGAAATAAATCGCACCTGCCAGCTGAATAGGTCTGCTTTCTAGCAGTTGATGACCTCTCAGTAGTCCATCCCTTCTCATGGGCAGGGCACAAACTGAGGCCCAGAGAAGGACAGAAACTGTATTAAAGTCTCAGGGTTGAAGCCTAGTGACCCACTGAGAATTAAGTCATGTCATGTACTGGTACAAATTCTCAATGTTGAGTGTGATTATAACATGTATATAAAATGTACTGATAAAAGCAATTTAAAAAAAGAAAGAAGCCTCGTATTAGTTAGTGTCCATATCTCCTTAAACCCAAACCAGTGTTTCTGCTATTCTTCAGTAAACTTTAGTATTTGATCTACCAGGCTATTCTTTAGAGATATTCTTAAATCATATTAATGAGTTATTATTTTCAGACCTGTGAAGTCTTTTGTGAATATTAAGAACAGTGTTTGGGTTTCACAATGTTTTATTTCAATCTGGGCAGAGCTCTTGTAAAAAGCAAGCCCTCTTCAATAATGTAAGTGAGGGGATCCTCAGTCATCTAGAATGCCACCCCAGCAGATACCTGGCAAACCAGGTTCTATGAATTGCACTAAGCAATTTAAAAACAAAGAGAACAAGAATTAATTAAGTATATCCTTTCTGAGCAAGGCTGTCGTTTTGTGATAATACGTCCAGATGGCTAGAGTATATCTTAGTGTCAACTACCGGGTAGCTGGTAACTATAGATGTCCAAGGTGCAGTGCTGCACTATGAATTTTGGAATTCAGAGACAGAACAACGATAATGAAAACAATTGCCATTAACGAAATCCCCCTCCACTAACACAGCAGGGAGTAATCGTAATGTTCCATGAACAAAATAACATGAAAATCTCTTTGGAATTCTTTACTTTTCTCTTAGCATAATTACTAGAATTCTCCATGTGGCCTATTGCATGTTGAATTGGTGTTCATACAGTCATATATTTCTTTTTCTCCCCTTAAGTTTATTGACATACTTTATATTCATATTCATATTTGAGGATATGTATATGTTCGTAATGTATCTTTTTTTTCCCTCTATGCCCTTAACTTCTGTACTTTCCCTCACTCCTCCTTATTTATAATTTTTTTTTCCATTTTGGGCCAGAGATTTATCTCAATGATTCTGGCCCCGTCTCACAAATGCAAGGTCCCAAGTTCAATCCCTGGTAACAACAACAACAAAGATTATTTCCCATTTTTTCTTCTTTGCTCATATTTTTTCCTTCTCTTTGATCCTTTCCCCTACCTCCTCTCTCTACTTCCCCTAACCTTTTGGACCTTTACTTCCCATTTTACTTTATTTATTATACATTTTGGTCTTTATTTATTCTGACAGTTTCTCACACCAGAGAAAATATTTGGTATTTACATGTGTGTTCTAATATTTCATTTGATTATTTATAAATTTATTTTATTGGTACATTTTATATACACATTATGATCACAGCTGACATTGAGAGTTTGTACATGACAAAACTTAATTCGCATTTTCCCATTCACCTGACCCCCAAATCCCCCACAGCTTATATACATAAGCTTTGTTTCCTTTTTGATCATCAAAGTTTTCCCCTTCTTTACCTACCCCCATCCTTCATTCCCTTTGAATATTTTCTTACTATTTCACAATACCTATCATGTAATTTAGAACTCATTCACACCTTCAGTTCCCCATACCAGAGAAAAGATATGATATATATAGCCTCAATGTACATACATTGAACCATACATGTCTCTAATTTAACACTGTTTATAACTGAGTAGTACTCCATTTTATTTTTTTAAAAAAACCACACCTCTTGTTTATCTAGTCTCCAGCTGATAGATTTTTGGGCTGTTTGCAAAACTTAGCTATTACAAACTGTGTTGCTATAAACATGGGTGAACATATAGTGCATTGGTATGATGCTTTTAGTTCTTTTGGAAAGATAACCAAGAAGAGTATAGGTGGGTCATATGTCTCTAATCCCAGTTTTTTGATGAATCTCCACAATGATCTCCACAGTGGTCACACATTCCCACCAACAGTGCAGAAAGGTTCCCTCCCAACCACACCAACATTTGTTATTGGTTGATTTCTTGATAGCAGCCATTCTTTCTGGAGTGAAATGAAATCTGTCTTGATTTCATCTGCATCTCTTGAATGACTAGTGATGTTCAACATTTTTTCATATATTTATTTGCTGTTTTTATTTCTTCATCTGAGATATAAGACCACCAAAACTCCACCAAAATTATTCTAAACTTAATAACCAGATTCAGTAGAATGTCTGGATAAAAGGCCAACATTCAAAAATTAATAGCTTCCTTGTATATGAACAACATAGTCATTGAGAAAGAAATTGGGGAAATAATTACTTTCAAAATAGCATCCAAAACATTAAATATTTCAAAATCAGCGTAACAAAAGTAGTAACATACGTCTACACTGAAAAATACAGCACTCTGAAAAAAAGAGATCAAATTGGATATCAGAAAATGGAAAGACATCCCTTGTTCCTTGGTAGGAAGAATGAATTTCATCAAAATGGCTATATTTCCACAACTACTATTTAGATGCAATGCAATCCCAATTGAAATTCTAACAGCATACTTTGCAGAACTAGAGAAAATAATCCAAAAATTCATCTGGAATCATAAGAAGTCTAGAATTGCAAAAGCAATTGTAGGCAACAAAGGAAGTTCAGGTGGAAGTTATGATCCCCAACTTGAAACTATACTACAAAGCCACAGTGATAAAACTGCATGGTAGTGGCAAAAAATAAATAAATAAAGAGATCTGAATACCAGTGGAACAGACTAGAAGATATAGAAAAAACTCCAGACATGCTAAACCACCTCATCTTTGACAGAGGAACCAAATACTCTCACTGGAGGAAACTCATATATTTCTTAATCTAGTTATCTTATGAAATTCTCTTCTTCTCTAAGATTCATGACTCATCTTCTACACTTTGGAAAAAAATGGTTAATAATTCAAAAAGTGCAGAGGCGATTATAGTAAGGATCTATGTACCTACACATATGTTGTGGCAACTGTTAACATTGTGCCATACTTGTATATCTTTAAAATACAATTTTTTAAAAAAATGTGTCCTGACAGTTCCCTTTTCAATCCTATTCTCTTACCAATCAATTCATTTGCAAAGAAAAACAAAGAGTATGTTCTTCTCTGAATAAATATATTTATACAAATATGTGTGTGTAACAGAGTTCTCCAAAAAATATACAAAAGGAAAACAAAATTTTGCATAAATATTTTAATAATAAATTTACTGAGAGATCATGAGATTTATGTTAATTACTTTTGGCCTCCTCAATGACAAGGGGGACTCAGAGTGGTGGCTGTGAGCTTCCAAACATGTATTAGTTCTGTGAACTGGTGAAGTGTATATACATTTTTTGGACAAGCTTTGTATATACTATGCATGTAGTGTTCTGTGGTTTTGAAATGATAAAAATAGTGTCCAAACTTGTGTATTTTTTATATATTTCTAATTTCCCTCAAAAGTATATTTTGCAAATCCATCATCTTAATGCCTAAAAATCTAGATCATTGCTTTACCTGCTACAATATTGCCACACTTCAAGAATATACCATATATGTGCACCCATGTTTATAGCAGCTCAGTTTGTGATAGCTAGATTTTGGAAACAACCAAAAAGTCCATCAACTGGAGACTGGATAAAGAAGATCTGGTTCTTTTATAAAATGGAACATTACTCTGCCATAAAAAATGATAAGAATGAGGCATTCATGCACACATGGATGTATCTTCAGTACATCCTCATAAGTGAAATAAATAGGTCACAGGTGTCTAAATATCAAATCTTTTCTTTGGTATGAGAAAATGAAGATGTAAATAAGTTCTAGTATAGATATTGTGAAATAGAACCTATTTAAAAGGAAATGGGGTGTAAGAGAAAGTAAAGAGTGGAAGAATAATGTGATGGTAATAAAAAGGAAGAGTATGTATATAGGGAACAGGGGGTGATGGGGTTGTTAGGAGAATGGGATAAAATGAGAATCAAGTCATGCCATATCATATACTGGTACAAATTCTCAATGTTGAAAGTGACTATGATGGGTCTATATAATGTATCAATAAATATTTGAATAAAAGAATTTTTTTAAATGTACCATAATTTATTTGTCCATTTTCTTATTGATTGATATGTAAAGTATTTTTAACCTATAATGTGATGACCTGGATCAACACAGTAGAGCATATCTAGATCTCCTATCTCCACATGGCATCGATGGGTTTTACTTCATTTACCATTCAGATTTGTACTTATTATCAGATTGCTCCATGCAAAACAGTTGACTTAATTTACACACTCAACAGAAGTATGAACTTATTTCTCTAGATTTTTTCTATTTTTTCTATTTTATCTTAAGTGTAAGATACTATTTTACTGACAGTTTCATTTATAAGCCCATTCTTATACAGATGCAGTGCCTATCCTTATATTCATTCTTCAATTTTCTCTACTATGAATTGCTTGTTTGCAATTTTGCTTATTTTTATCCTAAATTACTTATAATCTTCTAATTTTTTTGGTACTGAGACTTGAACTCAGGGCC
Source organism: Petromus typicus (assembly GCA_004026965.1). Taxonomy (NCBI): domain Eukaryota; kingdom Metazoa; phylum Chordata; class Mammalia; order Rodentia; family Petromuridae; genus Petromus; species Petromus typicus. The sequence continues at coordinate 9,042 of PVIR01004645.1, forward strand.
TTGCACTTTCCAGGCAAACACTGAGCTATATTCCTAGATCATTTATAATCTTCTTATTCATTTCTAGATTATCATCATGATTTTTGGTTTGTAAATATTTCTTCATTGTATATATTGGAAAATTTAGAAATATATCCTTTGTCTTTTTATTTTGTTAATGGTATCTTTTTGTCACATGAAGTTTTCCAATTTTGGTATAGACGATATTTCATTTAAAAATACTTTAAAATATTGTGACAATGTGTTTATATACATATGAATATATATTTTAAACATCTTCAGTGTTTTGTAGTTCATATTTTGGTTTTAATCTATTTAAAATTATTATTTTAGTGTACACTAGATGTAAAGTAATTTTTAGGGTTTTTTTTACACATATGATAATCAATTGTTCAAGTATCATGTACACTGTTACCTTATTTAAGTTATTGTGCTTTCACTTTCTAAACAGTAAAACTCTATTATTAATACACTTATATGTTATGACATAACTGGGAAGTGTGTCTCTGTGGGCAAAGAGTGAAAAATTGAAATGTTCTTGTGTAGTCCCCTATGTTTTATTTGTGATAATCCCCTCCAGACTCCCAGATATCTGTCCTGTTAATAGAAAACTGTACTATACAGTTATGGGAATCCATTTCAAGTTAGGTGGCAATAGGAAAAGCTCACTATACTCTGGAGAAGTCAGGGCTGTTCATAAAAGTTATGTATTACACTTAGATTATAAGCCAACAAAAGTCACTGGCCAGCACTATAACTTTGAGCAAAATACTTAATATTTCAGAGCTGTTTTGTCATCATTTCAATGATCACAATAATATTTTTAAGGTACAATGGTTACAGGAAATAAATGAGACACTTGTGCAAGTGTTCAGCACAGTGCTTGGCTCTCAGAGAGGGTTTGGTAAATGTATGTGGCTCTCCTTTTGAAGGATAAACCTTTACAATTGTATCTAAAAATTAATTTTACTCACTCAGTTTTGTAACTATCTTTGCATTTTATTTGTTGAGCAGGTTTTCATATATAAGGATTACAGATTATCAAAGAGTGGATTTATTATCAAATGCTTTCCATGGGAGCATTATGGGAGCAGAATATGTGTTCATTAATGCACCTGTTAAAAGCCAACATCTACCCCTCAGCCTCAGGTGGTGGAGCTGTCTCCCAGTCTGGTAACTGTTTTCAAACTTTAGCATGCATCAGAATCTCCCCAAGAGCTGAAGAGCTGATTAAATACAGACTGCAGGACCTTGGAAGTTCTGTCCAGACAGAGATCTAGGACTACTGCTCTAAGATGTCACTAGAAATCTATTGCCACTAAACACCTCTTAGTATCAGCCTCCTGACAATATACTGCATTATTTTACTTAGAAATTGTCACACAACAACCGTTCATACAAATCCAGAAAAGACTCTAAAAGAGGATAGTGTATGTTAATTATATCACTTCAAGTCAGTTTGTGACATCATTTGCTATGGTTTGAATCTTGAATGTCTCCTACAAGGCATGTATTGAAGACCTGATCCCTAAGGTGGTGCTTTAGAAGCTGGAGTCTGGCTGGATGAAGTTAAATTGTCATTGGGGGGGTGGTGCCTTCAACAGTTGAGTGCTAAGCTAGATCTTTCATTTTTTTGCCCCTGGTTATGAGATGAGTCGTTTTCTTCCATTACACAATGCCACCATGATGTGCCATTGCACCATAGGCCCAAAGCCAGGGGGACAATAAATCATAAAATGGGAACATTTGCAACCATGCGCCAAACAACTTTAATCCTAATCTGAATACTAACACTAAACCTTTTCTCTATATGTTAATTTACTCATGTATTTGTTATAGTAACAGAAAGCTGACTAATATCTTGCTTGTAAAAAGTAACTATTGAAAGTGAAGGAACAAATAAATTATGGAGCTGTCAATTGGCTAGAAATGGCATTCTTTTTTTTTTTTTTTTAGCTTTTGTTTCATGCTGGCCCTGAGCTCACTATGTATCCCAGGCAAACCTTGAATTCACAGCCATCTTCCTGTCTCTGCCTCACAAGTGCTGGGATTACTGGCATGAGTAACCATATCTGGCATTATGGTGTCTGGTACTGATTGCTCATGGGTGTGAGTCATCAGCCCCGGCATTGTGGTATGTGGTTACCTGGGATTGAGGTAAGGACCTTGAGCTTGCTGGGTAGACACTGAAACCACTGAGCTAAATCCCTGCCTTAGAAATGGAAATTCTTAAAATGCTATATTTGTCTAATTCATTTAGCCAAACAGACCACAATGATATATTCAATGTGCCATATATTTTACTCATGTGAATCTGATTAATGCTACACTTCCATGCAAGCAAAACGACTGGACTAGAAGAAATGCCAGCTTGGATTAGGTTTAGGTAACAGAAAACAAGAGAATCTGTTTCTGACAAAACATGAACACTGAGATTTAATCAGTCTAAGAAACATGTTCAGAATGGTTAAACATAATATTGTATGTGAGCTCTAAGAGCTAATTACCTGTTCCAGTAGTAACCCATATTAACTTGTAAAAGCATCATACTCATTCTGATTTCCAGTATTTTATCTGTATAGTAGAGGTAACGATGTCTAACTTGGAAACTCTTTATTAACATCACACAATATACAAAAATCCTCTTTCTAAACTGCAATGCACTATCAGTATTACATATCACATGTCATCAACAATTCCTCTGGGCATGTAGCAAGAAACTAATAACAGAAAGTTTGTCCTGCACAACAACAATAGAGAGGGACTGAGGCTGACCATGTCATCGCTCAAGGTTAGAGAGACCAGATTAGGCAAAGGAAAGTACAGGATGGATGATTGAACCAGAAATACTTTTTAGTGAGAGCACTTTTTTCTGTAGCATTTGGAACATACATATAAAGAGTTGTATTCATCATTTCCATCACTTTCAAATTTAACTGCATATTTTGCCTAGTAACCCTATTCAAGGAGCTTATTTTCCTATGGATCAGGAAAAGTTCATGAAATGTAGACGCTCTTCTGCAACCTTTTGCCTCAACTCTTGCAAATGAATGACTTCTACTACACTGAGAAGCTATTCCTTACCCTACATTAATTCTGGCAACACTTTCACAAGTTCCGGGGGGCATATCGGATTGCAGAAATTTTCCATTTGCCCTTCTCATTGCTATTTGTCTGTCCTGTTCAGTTACCTCAAATAACACGATATACTAACCTAATTTGATCCCCTCAGTGAGTGTAAAGGTGTTATTCTATGTTGCCTGAAACAATAAAATGACTAAAGGCCTCCAAAATTAAATAGTGTAAGCAATATAGAGTACAGCAAGAACTAAATATTAATATCTCTTCTTGCATGTTTATCCGAGATTCCTTTCATGCTACTCACGTGCATTCTGCAGTGCTTGAAATACTGTTCACCCCGGAAGAGAGAAAAGGAAGTTGTTTTGTGGTTTATAAGCAGAACTGCACTAAGAAGTTCATTGTGTATTAATTGTATGAAGAAATTGATGTTGACCGATATAATGATGAAAAATTAAACAAATCCACCCATTCCAATGACTGAATTTTAAAGAACCAGAAGCCCCACTTGAAGGCTTACACGATTCTCTATGACTTATTAGCATACTTGAGTTGCTCATTTGGCATGTTCAGTCATGCATGTGGAAGAGAAAAGCAACAGCAGGATTTTTAGCACTCAACATTGCAACAGGTTTTTTCATTTGTACTGCCAAAACTTAGTTGTTGCTTTCTCAGTTGGAATTTTCATTTATCCTAATGAGATATATTCAGAGTATACCAAAAATTGTATACACATTTTTGTAGTTCATTGTACTAACAAATGTCTGGAAATCAATGCTACTGCTTTGAGAACCTCATATAATTGTAGAAGCCAAAGGTGATTTGTATTAATCTCGTGATGTCTAAAAAATATTTATGTAAATATTATTTACATAAAAATGTAAAATATTTACATGTAAAATATTTATTAAAATATTTATATGTAAAATGTACAAATATTTATTATGTAAAAAATATTTATACAAGATCTTCACTTCATAAGGTATACATTTTCTGGTGGAATCTGTATCTTTATCTTAAAATGCAATCCAAAAGCCACAATCTACAAGCAATTTCAAGTACATGCTTGATGTTTTGTCACTGCCTTCATCTATTGTCTCTCCATGTGAGAATCACATGGTAGATAGTTCTGCACTCTTTAATAAAACCAGTATTGCTACATGCCTCCTACAGTTCCATTTGTTCTTTAATTTCTCTTACATTCCAATAATGTAAATACTCGGTCTTATTCATGTCTAAGTGAGAGATGCATAAAATTCATGTTTATTCCATACAGTAGTGGTTCTCCCTCATGGATGCATATTGGAATAATTTGAGGAATTTTGTTTAAAACTGAAGTCTGAGTCTCAAACTCTATCTCTTTTAAAATTTTAATTAGTTTGAGTTGTAATCTGCTTATTTACTTACTTAGAGATTTCCCTGGGTCATTGAAATATGCAAACAAATTTTATATCCACTATTTTAGGAAATCTCGGTTCTAAATTAAAAATGTCTGAGGGAGCATTTAAAACTTCCAAATGTACAGGACAGACTTTGGGACAATTTTAAAAGAATATCTAAGGATTAAGCCCAAACATATATTTGAAAGCTCTCCAACTGCTACCAATGTGAAGTTTAGACTGAGAATCACTTTAGTCTTAGTGCATTTCCCTGTCTTTTTCTTCATGCAAGCCAACACAAGAGGACATAGGATGATTGTTTATCTATTTTGTCTCATATTTGAGTGAATCTAGTGATTTCTGAGTTGGACTAAGATCTGGAAAATATTTTTAAAATTTATAACCATCTTTGAAGATTTTAAGCATTAAACAATGAGTTTACTCCATTAACATTGAGTTCATTCCATTAAATGTAGTATATTGATAAATATGACTGATGAAATATCATAAATGTATTCAATGTATCATATATATGCTATATACACAGTAAGTTCTAATGAAAGTTATGAGTATGTAATATAACATAATAAACTTATTCTGAAAATATGAATTTTAATTTTGATATTATTGTCAAAATTTAATAGATTCTGCTATGGCTTGTGTTTTGATGTCCCCTCAGGACCTCCTGATTTTTCAGAAGTGGCTAAAACTAGAGTATGCAATTGATTCATGGTAGGGCTAGGCCCGAGGTCACTAGAATAAGGGTGTGAGTGCTACCCACCCTAAGCAGACTGGATAAGATAAAAGGGGCAGAAAGACACTGTTATGGTCCCTGACTGCTTTGCTTTCTTCAGGTCACTATGAACTGTTGCCCTCTGCCACCCTGCCCTGGACACAGCCAATTACGGACTGAAACTCCTGCGAATTGTAAGCCAAATAAACCTTTCCTCTTTCAATTTTGAGTGTCAAATATTTTGTCTCAGAAATAAGAGAAAAGTAATTAAGACGGAGTTATTTACATTTTTCCCCAGCAGTCAAGACAATACTGATAGGTGATGCCATACTTTGTGATTAGTGTAGGACTGTCATATACAACTACAAAAAATAACAGAGATATTCAATTAAATTCAAATTTCAAATCAACAACTGATTTTTCTTTAGTACAAGTGTACTCCCAACAATATTGGGGATATACTTACACTAAACTATAAACATAAATAAATACAACAAAAGCCTGTCAATATCTTCATTTAGGACACAATTACATGTTCTAGGCTCAAAACTACACTTAAATACATGTTAAAGTATAACTTTCACAGGTGAAGATAAGTATATGATGTATGATACAAATGAGCACTGAATATTTAAATATCAAACATTATTAAAATAAAGACACAGTGCCATGAACCCCCATCAAGATATCTCCTCTTGCATTCATCACACTGGCTTTGTAATATGGTTTCAAGTTGGTGGTTGTAATACCCCCTGTGAACTTATTGCCTAGGACTGTTTCACCATTCTAGGTCTCTTGTGGTTCCAGATGAATCTTTGGATTATATTCTCTAGCTCTATGAAATATGCTGTTGGGATTTGAAAAGTTCAGCACCACTGGTCATATGAGAGATGCAGATGAAAACAATACTGAGATTCTATCTCACTCCACAAAGAATGGCTGCTGTCACGAAATCAACCAACAATAAATGCTGGCAAGGCTGTGGGTAGAAAGGAACCTTCTCCACTGCTGGTGGGAATGTAGACTGGTACAGATACTGTGGAGATCAGTATGGAGATCCCTCAAAAAACTAAGACTCAAAGTCCCATTTGACCTTCCTATTCCCCTGCTAGGTATACACATGAAAGAATTATTAAAAATCATATCACAGCAACAGATGTACACACATATTTATAGTAGCTCAGTTTGTGATAATTAAATCTTGAAAACAGCTCAAATACCTATCAACAGGAGACTGGAAAAAGAAGATGTGTGTGTGTGTGTGTGTGTGTGTGTGTGTGTGTGTGTGTGTGTGTGTGTTTAATAAGATAGAATATTACTCTGCCATAAAGAAATATAAATTTGAATCATTTATATTCAAATAGATGTACCTTGAGGACATACTCAGAAATAAATAGGACACAGATGTGTAAGTACTGTATCTTTTCTCTAGTATGAATAGCTGAAGGTTTAAATGAATGCCAAAATGTGTGATAGGTGATGTGAAATAGAAGGAAAACATGCAAAAGGGAAAGGGAAAGGGAAGGTAGAGGAAAGAAAAGAAGGAAAAATTTTGATAGCAAAAATAAGGAAATAAAACTTGAAAATGGGTTGGGTTGTAGGGAGAGAAGGGGAATGGGGAAAATTGAGAAGACATGTTATGTACAAGTATAAATTCTCGATGTTGAATGTCATTATTATGTATAAAATGTACCAAGAAAGTCAAATTTTAAAAAAGATATTCTTGCTTCAAACATATCTATCAATTTTTCCAAGTGTTGAATCAGTTCTGGAAATTCTCTTTTTGGAGTGTTGTCAGAAAGTATGATCAAAAAGAAACTGAAGGGCCTGGGGATTTAGCTCAGTGGTTCCCGCACTTGCCTTGCAAGCACAAGGGCCCAAGTTCAGTCCATGGTAACCACATACCACAATGGCAGGTGTGGTGGCTCACACCTGTAATCCCTGTACTCAGGAGGCAGAGGCAAGAGGATTTCTGAGTTTAGGACCAGCCTGAAGTACAAAATGAGACCCTGCCTCAAAAAAACTTTAAAAAAAAAAAAGAAAGTGAAGATATAAATGAGTTTTCAAGTGTATGATAGATACTTAGAAATAGAAAATATTCAAAAGGTAAAGGGGGATAGGGGTATACAATGTGGGGGAAAATACCATGTTAAATAAAAAGGAAACAAGGATTATGTATATAGAAGGCCGGAGATGGGCAGGGAAATGGGAAAAAAATGAGAATTAAGTTGTGTTATATAGTGGTACAAATTTTCAATGTTGATTGCAATCACCATGTGTATATAAAATGTACCAATAAAATCAATTATTAAAAGAAATATGCTGACTACTGCTGCCAAATGCCTGCCATCCAGGGGAAAGCAGCTCATAAGCTCACATGTGCACTACAGGGCCCTCTCATCCATCTTATTCGCCCTATCTAGTACCAAGACTTCCGGTTCTTTCCCAAAATCAAAATGAACATATAAAGTAAAACTTTGAATAAACTCCAGAAATTGAGGAAACCATTACCATGCAACTACAGACCCTCATGAAGAATTCCAGAGCTGCATTATAAGAGTGTAGTCACTAACAACTTGCTAAACATAAGAAATACTTACTAACAAATTTGAGAATAAAATTAGACAAACCAATTGTTTTTAAAATACAGTCACATACTACATAAAGATAGTTTGGTCAATGAAGGGCCATCTATACAACAGTGTAATCTCACAAAAATGATACTACTGAGTGATGTCTCACTCAGTCACTTAGTTTGTGTGATGTGCACACACAAAATCACCTAAGGACACATTTCTCAGACTGTATCCCCATCCTTAACATATGCTGTTATCTCCAGCTGTATACAAAACTCCACAGGAATATAGTTAAGCCAGGCTTCTACTTTCTAAGCCTCCTCTGACCTCTTGGGTCAGAGTCTGACTCAAAAGTTAATGCTTAAACAAGGGAATGCTGAAGTACACTCAAGTTTGAGGAATCAGACTTAAATTCTGCTTCTGTCAATATCAACCTGAGTCACTTTTACAAGTCAGCTATCATCTCTATTTTAGAGGGAGGATGCGAAGAAAATCACATAGATGATAAACATGAAAGCATTTGGTAAACCTAAGAGACCATAAGATAGGAGCATTCAGTCTTCTATGTCATGTGGATATTTTTTTAAAGTTTTAAAGAGTATATGATATATATTCAATATATGATAAGTATGTATATATATACTTATTATATTTGTTAACTTTAATAATCCATGGACAGAATGAAAAGGAAAAATATTCAAGATAAATGTTGAGATTGTAACAAAAAAGTAAGGAAACAAATTTTATGTATATGGGGGGCGGTAGGGTGGGTAGAGCTATGGGAAAAAATGAGAATTAATTTGTGTCTTATACTGGTACAAATCCCCATTATGGAGTGCAATCATGATGCATATATGTAATGTACCAATAAAGATTTAAAAATATAAAAATAAAAAAATAAAATGACAACAGGACCTCAGCTATCAATTGTATGAGCTAAAAGCATGTGTCCTATTTAATCTTAAATCTTTTGTCCAGAGCTATATCATATATGATCATTTCTAAGTGAAATAACACTAGTGATGACTTCCTTTTTCATAAGTCCATAATAGGAGGCCCTAGAGCAGGGATCAGGCCATGTGCACTTTTAGATGGTTTCTACCCTGCTATTCATATACAAAGGTTCAGCAAGACCAGCCTTGTGATCTCTTTAGGTTCAGGGTAAACTTAGACATTTTAGTGCACCCTATTGTCTTTCTTTGCCTGCATTAACTCACATTATTTAAACTTTAAAGTATTCCGGGATAGATGTCTTTGCCCAAGACTAAGAAATAGTTAAAGACAAATGCTCTCTAAATGCATTTGTCCATTTTTTCGTTTTCAATTTATTTAGATCAAGTATTTTATCTGATCAAATTCAAAAGACAAAGACAGAACGAGTGCTCAGCTCAGTCCACCACAGTTGTTGCTGTTTCCTGAAATTTCATTTCTATATCATCTAACATTCCTTTTGGAAGGTGTATTTTATTGCCACTTACAGTAAAAAATTGGAAAATATGCCTTGGTTTTTAGAGTTACAGATGAGTGCTTTAAGTAAAAAAACCTTAGGGTCAGAAGTAAACCTTTTTCAAGAGATGCATAATAAAAAATCAATATTTTGAGCAAAACATATTGAGTTTGAGCATGGAAAGCAAAAAATAATTCAAAAATATTAATTAATGTATGGGCATCTCTCCAGAATATCCATTGGCTGGTAATAAAGTATCCATTTATTTCTCCAATAACATCATAGAATTCCCAGCTTTTAAAACTGCAGCAGGCTGTTGACATCTCTATTCCACCACTTTTAATGCACACATTTAAGAAGATGTATATGCTAAATTATCTCACCGGAAAACAGTTTTGACTATTTGCTGAGGTTTGCTTCAAACTGAAAATTAAAATCTTAGCCTATGTCTACAGGATGCCATTCAGCTATGTCAGAAAAAGAAAACAAACATATTAAAGCTTCATCCAAGTTGATTTGCCATATGACATCATTTACTTTTACTTATGACCTATAACTGCATCTTCTTGCTCCTAAAAAAAAAATCCTAACAATGTTTAGGCAAAAAATACATGTTTACTGTGTCAAACGGGTACTTACTCCTAGAGTAAATGTTAATACAATAGCTAATAAAACACAGAAGCTCTCCCAACACTGAGTTCACATCACTTAAAAAGACATAAAAACATAGGGATTGGTATGGAACTGAACATCACAATAAGCTAATTGAAGGAAACAGTGGATGCAGCAATAGTAAAATGGATAGTGATTTACACCAACTAGTGAGGAAGGGCCTCTGGGGACATTATGGAGCTGAAATGTGAACAAGAAAGCAAAGGAAAGGTTGACTGCCCTAAGGGGTAAAAAGAGAATAATGAAAAATGAGGAACCAGTAAGCATATATTTATGAGGAAAGATGAATAAGTCAACCAGGTACTATAAAGTAGAGTTATGGAAATCTTGGGGGGCATAAAATAGCAAGACATGAAAAACCTGGATTATGGGAAAGAAAAGGTCTTCTCTGACAAAGCGTTTAAATTTGATTTGAATAAAAATAATAAATTCCACATATTATAGAGAAGATGAACCATGTATATAGGATTGTAAAGATTTCTATACAATTTTAAGACCTCATTATAGAACCACTAAGTCAGTATTTTCATATTGCAAAACACAAACCTGAATACTTGGGGTTTTAATTGAATCAGGGCACGGTGAGTGATATTAGTAAAATGTCCCTACAGAGTTAAATTTCTCATTATAAACTAATATAATTCCTCATTAATTAGAAAAATCCCACTCACATATAGAACTTTTTAGATTTCTGTTTGTGATTCTCTTAGTATACCTCAGATTTAAAAATGTCATTTGGGCTATTTGCAAAGAACACTACTTCCTATGACTAGAGCCATGATGTGTGTGTGTGTGTGTGTGTGTGTGTGTGTGTGTGTGTGTGTGTGTGCGCGTGTGCATTTAAGCCTTTTACTCTGAATTTAATAAACTTTAACTGTGGCAGAATGCATGAATAATAAAAGATTCCATTCTCATCATGTTAATTGTACAATTTGGGGATAGTAACTACACTCACAAACGTATACAATTATCACTCGTATTTATTTTCAAACTTCTTGCATTACCCTGAACTATGTAACTATTAAGCAGTGATTCTCCACATCATTTCTTTACTTTACCTTCCTCCAGTCTCTGGAAACCTCTAGTGTACTTTCTGTTTCTGTGAACGTTTTCTACTTTCAATGGGAATATTTTTCCAATTATAAGTAGCTGAGAACTTTTTACAAATAAAATATGAAACCTTCTTCTCAATACACCTCTGAACACTAATTGCAGATTTCTATTAAGCCACTTTCTTCACAACTAAGTATGAATGTTAGAAAACTCTAGAATAATATATACTCAATACAAGGAAGATAGTGAAACACATAAAGAGTATGCAACAAAGGAAAAATGGTTAGCAATTCACATGTGTATTACTCAGCTTTCCTGTAACTGGGACAACATACCCAATAACTACAACTTAAAGGGCAAATTTATTCTGGTTGACAGTTTCACTAGACCCAGTCCATGGCAAGCCAGTTTCAAAGAAGGAATGGCATGGTGACAGAGCATGACAGAGCATGACAGAAGAAAATTGTTAAGATCATGAGACCTAAGAAAGAGAGGGAAGGAGAGCAGGGGAAGGGAGATAGAAATAGGGAGGAAGGGAGAAAGAAGAAAGGAGAAAGGAGAAAGGAAGAAGAAGAAGAAGAAGAAGAAGAAGAAGAAGAAGAAGAAGAAGAAGAAGAAGAAGAAGAAGAAGAGGAAGAGGAAGAGGAAGAGGAAGAAGAAGGGGAGGAGGAGGAGGAAGTGGAGGAGGAGGAGGAGGAAGAAGAAGAAGAAAGAGAAACAGAGATTGAAAGTGAGTGTAAACACATCTAAAAAGCCGCTGAATATCATGGAATGTGGGAAGAGAAGTTGTTTATGTGCTGGAGCTGAGGGCTTGGGCATGTGAGAACGTATTTTTTACATCTCTTCCCAGTTTCAAGTTCAGTGACATCATGTTGTTTGCTTCATATTATCTATGTTGGGAGTCTTCACACTACAAAATTGGCAAAATAGAAACTAGAATATGTTTTTCTGGGAGTGTTACTAGCACAGGATTATTTGGGGGCTAGCATTATGTATCTTATCCCTATATAAAGAAAAACTGCGGACACTCAGGTCCGCACTACACAGGAGACAGCGTGTGTTTTGTGATCTGAAAACATTTGGTAATAGCAGTGCTTCTCATCCTGCAGTGCACAGAGGAATGACCTGACAGTCTTGTTAGAATTCAAGTCATCATTGGGCCGGCCTGGATTAGGGTTTAACATTCTGTTTTTTGCATTCTTATCAGTTAAGCCTATGTTGGTTTTAAATTCACATAAATAGTAAATGGTTAGGATACATTTAATTAATTTTCTTTAGCTGATCAAGACCCCTGGGGTGATTTTATTTCATCAAAATCCTTTATTTATAGATAGTGTAGTGAAACTAAGCTCTTGAAAAATATTTACATAGAGCTTTTGGTTACTGTTTTACTAGAAGAGTATAAAAATTTTTAATTTATTTTCCAATATCAATATTTTTTTTGCTAAATAGTAACCTACTAAATAATATTCTACTGGAAATTCTAATAAATCTGATTTTAAATCACTGGTCAAAACTTAGAAATTAACAATTAAAAAAAAGTTCTACTTCCCTCTCAAAACTCACGAACAGTATAGAGCAAAGTGGAGAGTACATGTAGGGTGGTGTGGGCAGGGTGCACTTTCTAAAGGTATGAGAAGATTATCACAAATATTATCCAGAAAATCTAAGACATTTCTACAAAATCTGTGAAATATAAAACAAAGCACTGGAAAAGAGGCAGAGACAAAACACCTTCCCATTTGCAAAAGCTCTATTTTCACTTTTTTCTCAATTCTCTATTTCATCACCTTTCTCTCCTCTCCCTCCATAACAGCCATATTTTTGAGTAACTAGAGGTACAAGGATGGGGAGTGTATTAATCAACTTTTTCCCACTGAGACACAATACCAAACATCCAGAAATCAAAACATGAGAGATTTAATTTAGCTCACGGTTTCAGGAAATTCAGGCCATCTTCAGCAGACTCTAAGGCAGAAAAGAGCGACAGAGCAAAGCTTCCTAGGTCATGGCAGCTAAGCAGCGGAAGAGTGAGAAAAGACCAGGGGCCAGGCCTTATGTAGTGTCCCTGAAGCCACGCCTCCGTGACTCACCCAGACACACCCAGAAGTGTTCTCCACCAATCCCCTACGTGGATCCCTAAGTCAATCAGGTTGACACAAGCAAACTTAACTGTCATAGGAAGAAAACTGAAGAAGCAAGAAACATGACTGTAGAAACTCAAATTGGCGTTACAGAAGGACAAAGGAAACAAACTGAAGAAGTAACCAACCAGGCTATTATCATGTTTATCTGTAGTCCAGTGTCATATCCAGATGGGATTGTTGGAAATGAAATGGAAGCAAAAATTACAACAGCACAAAACAGAGAGCCTAGAGTTTAAGAAATTTACTGTGACTAGCCAAACATTTGATTGCTAATAACCCATAGAAGATATTCCCCTTGCACAAAAATACATTTATTTTGAGAAACTGCCTCAGAAAGTAAACCTATATCTAATATCATCATCCCTACTTCATTATCTTGTTCTCTATATTCTAAAATATTTCCAGATCCAAAAGATGAATAATAACCTCAAAGAGAAGAACATTAAATTAGTCAAAGAAAGTGAAACAAGTTACTTTTAATTAAAAGAAGGAATTGAACAAGAGTAAAAGGCCAGTAAATAACACATACCATAGAAAGAACAGTTCAAGCATTTATAAACATGGGTTGCATGATGAGAAAAATAGCTCCAATAATAAAACGGTCCAAAAGGTTAAAATATTTAATAAGAAATATGAAAACTAAGAGAATTTAGAAATGAGTTATAGAACAACTGAGCGGATATTAGAAACAAAATTATACATATACATTAGTGAAAATATTGTAGGGATTAAATATAAAAGATAAAGAAATTACACTAAATAAAATCCACAGAGAAAAGATATTAAAATATGAAAAGCAATACCTGAAACTCAGACAAAAGACATCCAGCTCACACAGAACTGATGTTGCTGAGGAATGAAGCAAGATATTTGAAAGCTGAGAAAGGCAAAAATGTGGGAATAAGATGATATATTGTATCTCAGGGGAAAATGGTTCAGAACATTCAGTGCAAGAATCTATCTGAAAAAAGTTACTGAACTTCAAGGATAAACGAAGACACATGAGTGCATTCAGGAAGAAAGAAAGAGAGTTTATAAAGAAGGTTCTATTCTCTGTTGCATGTGAGAGATTAAGCAATACTGAATTATAAAGTACAAACTGGGAAAATATATCAATTGTTTCTACAGAGTTGAGCACAAACAGTTCAAGGCTGTGAGCCACAAAGTGAAGGAAAGTAGTGAGCTAAGCACGAACCACACTCTAGCTATATGGCCAGAGTCCTGGCTGGACCACGGAACAGGGATGGGAGAAATGAAGCTAGTGTAGTGCTCTTGCTGAATTAAGAAAGAAAATATCAGAGTTTAGGGCGCATAAAGCATCTAAAAGTAATAGAGCAGGTAAGCACAGAGTCAGGAATGATGTAAAAGAAGAACTGCAGGATTCTCCATAGAGGCCTCCTTGAGTTTTCTGCTAAAAATGAAGCCGTGAATCTCCAGCATGAAACACCAAGGAGACAAAGACATTATAAATCCTGGAAATGGATATCTAATAACTCCTAGAGCTCACACAACACATGGATACTTTCGAGTCCAACCAGAAAGAATAGAGGTACTAGTATGGGAAGCCAAAGATTTTGTAGAAACACTGGAAGGGTTATTCTTCAAGAATAGTTGTGGCCTATTGCTAAAGTTCACTTTTAATATCACTTAGTACACATATGTAGAAAGCTAAAACACTGGACTCTCAATGACCAAGTAGGGTTTCAAGGAATCCAGATGGTCACCTAAAGTATATACGAAGACAAATATTCTAGAAGTTATTGAAATTTAGACACTAACCAATATAGATAGGCTAGGAAGCAGAAACATGTTCTCATGACTGAAAGAAAAATGAGTCAATAGAAACAAACCCAGATTTGAGAATCATGACAGAAACACCAGGAAAATACATGAAAATATCTTACAAAGTATACAAGAATTTATGGAAGAGTATAAAGAACATAAGAAATAGAATACATTAAAGCAGTAAAATTGACATTCTAGAGAAGAAAAGCAAAATATGTGCAACTAAAATGCTAGATTATATATATATTAGTGGTACTGGGAATTGAACTCAGGCCCTTGTGTCTCCAAAACAGGCACAGCACCACTTGAGCTAAGTAGTTCCTGGCCAGCAGAGAGTTAATTTAAAATGTATGACATTACAAAAATCCTGAGAAAAAGAAAATAGAGATGACTGTGTCTAAATTACAGGCAGGAAAATACTGTCCAAAATCAAGAGTGCTATGCAAAAGCATCTTAGTTTCATGCAATACCATTTACCTTTTTTGTTTGTTTATGTTGCCTGCCTTTCCATAGTCCTATCACACCCCTAAGTCTCTGTAATAAAGTGTTTCCCTTGAATTTCTTCTACCAGTTTCATAATTTCAGGTTTCAAATTTGTGCTTTGCTTAATTTTGAGTTGATTTTTTAATATGGCAAGAAGTGGGGGTCTAGTTTCATTGTTCAACATATGTACATCTGTTTTTCTCAGAGTATTTATTTAAAAAACTATCTTGTATCCAGGTTATACTGTTTGTGCCTAAATATTTTATGTTGTCACACATTTTTTGAAAGCTGATAATGGTTACCAAACAATGTACAATAAAATAGGCATCAGTAGAGGCTACATAGGGTGGGGTGATAAGGACTACAGAGACCTACACGACTGGTATCTAAGTTCATTGAGATGAGGGAATGCATTCTAATGTCATATAGCACAGTAGGGGAGCAAAAGATTACAAGAAATTTTTATTTCAGTGTAACTACAGAGGATGAGTTTTGAGTTTCTTAGCAAAAATCAGACTATTTGAGAAGCTAAAAATAGTAATTGCCCTAATATGATTATTATGTATTCTATAGTTGTATCAAATATAATATTGTCCTTTATAAATAAGTATAAATATATGCTAATTAAAATTTCAAATGACACATAAGATTGCCTCATAGATGTGTAGACACATATAAAGCAGTCTACTATGTGCATAATTTTAGATCGAGAATATATGAAGGCAGAAAAATATTTTTAAAAGTAAAGGATGGGATGTCAGTAAAATAGGAGAATAAATACATACAAAAAAGTTACTTTCTATGGATTAGGGAGGAAGCAGGCAGAAGAAAAATCTTGTGACAAATATTTTCTGAGCTCCGGAAGCTAATGAAGTTCTTGGAGGAAGCCAGAGAGAATGTACTCTGGAAAAATCCTAAATTTTGTATCTACTCTTCCATAAATGCAATAAAGCACTGTACAAAAGTTTCTTTTGAAAAAATGAGAAGCCAAAAACAAATAAGGACCAAAATGGATAATAGATACTGGGAAGTATGAAGAAAATGTCAAATGAGAATGGGAACAAGGGAGGGGAGGAGGAAGAGAAGGAAGGAAAAAGAGAATGGAAAGAAGAAATGGAAAGAAAGATTTTGTAAATGAGAAGGGGCAGAGGGCTTGAGGAGTGGGCAGGGGAATGGGGGAAGAATTCAGATATGTACAGGTGCAAATTTCCTGTGATGAGTGTGATCGATATGTATAGCCAGTATGTACTAATAAAAACAAAATACGAATTTTAACTACATTTGAAAATTAATCAAGGCTTACAACATGACAAGCATGTCTAAAAACGTACTTCATAATATTTGAAAGGGGAGGAAACCTTAGCATTGCTCCTGTTCTAGTTTCATAGTCCTTTCCCAACTCTGCGTAGCCTTAAAAACATCTCTGAAAACTAGTAGTCTAGAAGACATTGGAAAGAAATAAATGCCTTTGGAAATACAAGATATTATTATTCTCAGAGACTTTTCATTATGATTTTTTTACATGCTTGATATATTTAGCTTCTTGAATAACTTTAGCATTATATGAACTGTTTCAAAACTCAGTGTAAATACCGGTAATCCTAAGAAACTTCACACAAAAAAAATTTTGTGGTAGTTGTTTAACATAATAGGGATCTGATATCCCATTATCAGCAGAGGCTAACAAAAGATTGATAATTTTTTAAATTGGAGTGCAAGAGTCTATATGGGTTCAATAAAATTCCAGTATATCCTTGGGAATCTCAAAGGACAGAATTTTGTGTGTCTAGTACAAAACAAAAAATCCCTTGTCTTTGGGGGGTAATGACACTCCAAGGAAATAAGAATGAGTTTATAGACATGTTAATTTCTTGATTTATCATTTAAATGTACATATATAAAACTTTCCTTATTGTCCATGGACAACTGGAATGAACAAAAATAGCTAACAAGTATATACTCTGTTTTCTCTACTTTTGCAAGATTTTTAAGGCGATCGAAATTCTCTAAAATTAGTGGAATGTTTTTAAAACTTTAAGAATGTGGTAACACTCATTGACATTTTACCCTTTAACTTAATGATTGTGTTAATTATATCTGACTAAGTCTGTTATTTTTTAAAATAATCGGTGGAAATTGACAATGGATTTGAACATGTTACTTATACTTGGGATATAAACATATAAAATCATGCCAAAAATAATTTACTGTTAGGGATCATCTTAGTAAAATTACAATGAGATACCCTATATACCTAGGGAATTGAATAATGAAAAGTCTTACACTATCAGGTTTTGATGAGACTGCATAGCTAGAATTCTTAGATGCTGGTAGCAGGACAAAAATGGTACAGCATCTTTGGAAAATGGAGGCTGAGGATTTAGCTCAGAGTTTCCTGCATCTGCCTGGCAAGTGCAAGGTCCTGAGTTCAATCCTCGGTACCACATATCACAATGTTGGGCCCTGTGTCTCATGCCTATAATCGCAGCATTCAGGAAGCAGAAGCAAGAAGATTGCTCTCAGTTCGAGGCTAACCTGGGCTACATAATGAATTCACAGCCAGCCTGAACTACAAAGCAAGACCCTGTCCTCCCCTCAAAAAAGTAAAAAACCAAAATGATTTGATATATTTTTATAAAGTTAGACATGTCCATGGTGCAATTCCACTGTTCAGTATTTACACACATGAGAATAAGGTAAATGTTCATATAAAGAACTGTCAGAAAATGTTTACAATAATTCTTTACAATCATTAAAAACTGGAACAAAACTGTTTATAAAGTGGTGCAAAGATAAATACACTATGATATATCAATGTTATGTTAGTAATAAAAGAACAAAGAACTGGGCCAGGAATTTAGCTCAGTGGTTCCAGCACCTGTCTTGCAGGTGCAAGGGCCCGGGTTTGATCCTCCTCCATAACCACATACAATACTGGGCATGGAGACTCACACCCAGCAGCAATCAGTACCACATACCACAATGCCGGCGTGGTGGCTCACGCCTGTAATCCCAGCACTCGGGAGGCAGAGGCAGGAGGATTGCTGTGATGTGAGTTTGAGGCTGAGCTCAGAGCCAGCCTGAGCTACAAAGTGAGACTCCGTCTCAAAAAACAAAACCAAAACAAAAACAAAACACAAAAACACAAAGAACTGATATAAGCAGTATTGTGGATTAACACACAAGTATTACACAGAATTAAAGAAGGTAGATACAAAGGGCCATTATTATACTTATAGACATTGTAGAAAATAAAACTCCATAAGGATGGAATTCAGCTATATGACCAGGCATGGGAATAGGAAGTTCATTGCAAGAGAAAAACGGAGACTTGGTGTAATGACTGTGATCTGTATCTTCAAACTGATGATGTTTAAATGTTGATATACATTTATAAAATAATTGAGCTACATGACATATTGAAACAAAGTGGCAAATATAACTCAAAGAACAGAATAAAAGTTAAAATAAGGCATTAATTTGTCTCTGCAGCAGCTGTATTAGTCAGTTCTCCCATCAATGGGGCACAATACCTGGAACTTAAAACTTAAAGAAGAAGTTTAATTTGGCTCATGGTTTCAAAGCATTCAGCCCATGGTTAACTGGCTCTAAGGAGAAATATCATAAGGGAAGGGTATGGTAAAGCAAAGCTGCTTATTTCCTAGTACCCAGAAAACAGAGTAAGGGAACAGAAAAGAAGGAGTGAGGACCTATGTGTGTGCTATCCAAGAGAGAATTTGAACTATATATATTAAAATATGAGTTTACTGGACTGACTCTCCCTATCCAGACAAACCAAGAAATATGGTATACCCATCCCTGGGCAGGTACCAAAGCCAGTCAAGTAGAAACTCTAGTACTTTTGAAGTTATGCCTAATAAACCCCTTTATGGCTCTTAAAAAGAGTTGCCCCTCCACCCTAATCACCACAGTGGTATTGTATTATTGAAAATAGACTATAAATATGCATATTTGAAAGCACTATAGGAACCACTAAGAAATCACACACAGGAAAAACTGCAGGACAAACAATTCCTCATTATGCTACACAATAAAAGGAGACTGTAAAGCAACATCTGCAGAGCTCTAGGCAACTACAATGTGATCCAAGAATTCTACATTCAAATCGTACTCTATAAAGTCTGTAGGATGTGTTTACATAAAATGTCCTCATAGTACTATCCTTTACCATATTTGCTCCACTATCTTTTATCTTTACAGCAATATTACAATTCCTTGTTTATTCACCTATCAAGATTCTCTGTCAGTTGAAGAAGACTGCACTTTGTAAATTGTCACTATACAAATACATGTGCCTTATGAAAAAGTTGGCCTTAATGAAACCTAGTAATATTCTTTATGTTCCTTTAGAATTCATCTTTCTCTTGCAATTTATTAGAAGTTGAATATAATTTGAAATCTCCCATCCCAGCTGAAGAAAGATGAAGTCATTAAGCAGAGCATTCAAAATGTTTGCTGTTCTCCATGCTGACAATTGTCTTTTCATCACATGTCTCTTAGTTTATTCAAGCTTCATTCACATGCCCGTTCTCTGGACCCTATTCAATGCCGCCTTCTTAAAGAAAAACAAAATTTCTACACTATCAGCCTCGCTCCCTACCTTTATCTTCCCACTGGACATATTTTAGTTTCCAATGCACTACAGATAAGACATTACAATGAAATCAGAAAATAGCCCCCATTGACTTCCTGACACTAGTCAGTATCTTATCACTTTGGTCTGCTCTCCTGAAAACATTTTAAGATATGTTCACAGTGACTGTTTCTTCTAATTTCCCATCCCTCCTTCATCCCGGTCTGACTTCTGGCCAGGAATTCCAGTGAAACGGCTCTTGCTAAAGTCACTGAAGGCCTCTATGTTAGCAAACCTCTCAGCAGCAGTTGCATGAAGTTATTATTTTAACAAATGTATTCTTTTCTATGAATAAAACCATTTTTCAGTAACAGATTTAAATACAGAATTCCCATAAATCTAATATGTAAAACTGCTGTGTTCTCAGAATGTGTTTTCTTAAATACGTTTAACATTCCTTTCAGGTGATGTGAATTATGGTTTTTGAAAACTGAAAGTTAAAAGGTTTGATACTTTAAATCCTGCAACATAGCAACTTTCTAGATTTAGCTCCATTGTTCTATAATCGGATGTATTTTGTGTTTATTATACTGAGTGAATGAAGTGACAGAAAAGAGAGGATTAAAAGTGCTTGTACTCTTATACAAGGAGACAATGGCTCTGCTTGACCTACTTATACAATGACTCTAACCTGAAGTTTTGCTAAAATCAAGAATGGATGTATTCAAATTAAAATTCTTTTTTCTAAATTGCATTATTATTCATTTTATTCATTAGATGAAAGTCTTTAATAACCCATTTTTATTATAGAGAGGTAATACATGTGATAATGTTTTGTGTTAAATACATGTTTGATTCCTTAAGTTATCATTATGACAATACTTACTGTTTGTATAGCTGCAGACTTGACAAGACATTTGTGCAAAGTTGTCATGCAGAAGTCCCATAGTGCTGCGGCTCTGTAATAGTTCAACTCACCCTGGCTGTCCATGATTGGTAGGAAGATGATAATTTGGAGAGTTTACCACACTCATTCAATTCAAGTTGCTCTCCTACAATAGTATTTGATGATTCTTCTTCTTGCTAATTTTTCCTCTGGGAAGATTAAAACAAGAAATAAAGAGTAACTGGAACAATTTAATCTGTATCCAGTCATGAGAATAAAGATGATCATGATCAGAGTTAGATATGATTTTTGCTTTTCAGCGCTAAGCTCTGCATTCCTGTGTGTGAGCCAAATGTTTTACAACAACTATAGAAAATGTTTTCATACTTGTCTTGGATTAATTATTCCACATTATATTTTGTTTAAAAATCATCTTACTTTGATCTATCACATTTATCAAATAATCCAAAATGGTTATTTTTAATATTCTTATGATATACAATTTAACTAGCTTCATTTCTAGAGGAAAATTTTTTTTACCAAAGTTCTGAGAAATTCCAAACTACCACCTGAAAATATAGCTGAATTTTCTTCTTCTTCTGTAAAATATTTCTTGAAGCCACTTTTGTCCGGATTTTTCTTACTTTAAATTACCTTTTCTTTTTGACTACTGCAGTAGAAGTTTCCTTTGTCAGCCAGGATAACGTCTTCCAATTCGAAAGCTAAGTGGAAGAATCAGTCACTATTCTTAAATAACTTACACTGTAATCAATCCTTGTTCCATGATATCAATAATCCATATATCTCCTATCCTCACAAATAGCAGTGATTATGACTCAGATCCTTTATGTATTGCACCAAAATTTTTTGTACTTTTTGCCTCTATGTTCAACAATATTAAGTACGTCCCACAGAGGGATTAATGAATATTTAATAGAAAAATAATTATTTGCCTCAATACTAGAATGCAAATAAAGAAAAAGTTTTCTTTTGAAGTGCCCTATTTAAAATTAATATATATTTTGCTCAATTTATACTTAAAATGTTTGAAATACCAGCAATCATGGTAGTCCTGCAGAACAGCTTCATAAGACATGAAATACTAATGCCTAAGTCTAAAATATAATTAATATAAAGACTTGCTTATGCAAACAAAGTACTTGACATAATTTCAGAACCAGCTGGCATAATTTCATAAATAAAAATATCAGTATCTAATAGATAATCAAATCACTGAAGCAAATATTGTCTTATATACCTGGCAAGTGAACTTCCAATAGCCTGATCAGAATCACAATTCACAACTTGCTGCTTAGGTTTAAAAAATAATTATTGAGGCAAGAATCTTGTAAGTGTGAAAACTTAGAGTAGATCCTATAAGGTATAATCATACAACTCAAACTCATTTATTTTTACAAAATCAACATAATCTTGACCAGTTGGATAGCAGTGCGTATATTATTTGCCTATAGAGCTCATTAAAATATGCTTTCATGGTTTCTTCCTCAAAGACTCTTTTTCCTTAGTTTGGGATGAGATTCCAGTGTTTAGATTTTTATAGGAAGAGGGAATTTTAATGTGCATTGGTTATTGCATTGCATAGTATTTCAGAAAGAGTAAGATATAGATGAAGAATACTTCTAGTCATCAGACAAATTATGTCTCAGGTAACTTTTTCTGAATTTAAGATTGTACTCTCAATCATAAAACTCTTTGCATAGTTGATATGTAGTGAAATTTGATCATATGTTGAAATCATATAGGAATACTTAAAATATACCAGCGATTATATGCCACCTCTTGAGATTTTTGTTTGGTTAACCTAGAGTGTATTTGAAGCTTCCTTATTACGTTAAGTAGATTAAGACACACAGACATATATTAAATCATCCCATTCTTATATGGAATCTAAAAAAGTTCATCTTACAGGAACTGGCAGTAGAAGAGTGAACCCAGAGGCTGGTTTAATGAGTGCTGCTTATTGGCATCAAGGTACAGTCAGACAGGAATTGTAAACTCTCAGGGACTATTACACATTATGGAGACTGCAGGTAACAGTTAGCTGCTGTACATTCCAAAAAGCTAGAAGAGACTGTGAAATTTTTCACTAAAAAGAAATGGTAAAAGTTGCAGTTGATGGCTGTATTTCTTACCCTGAGTTTATCACTATCTCACATATGCATGAATTGATACATCATATTGTACCCCATGGATATATGCAAAGATTATGCATCAACTGAAAATAAAATTAAAACATGAAAATCTCCTCAGGTGGTTTTAAAGTTAAATCAAGCTTAAGAGTTTTTTGTGTGTGCTGCTGAAGATGGAGCCAAGGACCTTATACATGCCAGGCAAACACTCACTTGCAGAGCTACAATCCCAGCTCCAATTTTTGTAAAGTGCTTCTCAAACTTTAATGTATGTACAGAGCCATCAGAACTTATTGTTTAAAGCACACATTCTACTTTGGATATCACAATGTTATCTAAGAAATGGGTTTTTTCATGAATTATAACTACACCTGTACAAAATACAAAGATGATAGTATGGAAAGCAGCCAAAGACAGGAAGATGAGGTTTTCTTTTTGTTGTTGTTGTTTTTGTGTTTTGTAATTTCCTCCAACTTTTTCTTGAGAATGTACCAAAATATCAAAGGAGTAAATAACTATAATTCTAATAGAGACTTTGTTATTTTTCTGGAGAGAGGAACCAAAATGCAGTGCCTGGGTAACCATAGCCAATTTCTGGAGAGTAAGAGGGAACCAAGTTTATATGAAGTCATACCCATGTCTGAGACTAATCCCTGAATGATTTGTGTGTAAGGCTAATTCACTACAGCACAAGGAAGGCTTATAAATTGAACTGACATTTGAACCATGGCCTTCAGAAGATAAAGTAAGCTTATTTTCAAAGTAACAAGGTTAACTGCCACCTGAGCTAAAAGCATCATCCATCCACAGATATTCTAGAGAACATAACATTCACAGTGCTCAAGATAAAACTCAAAAGTACAACTTACAAAATAACCTGGAAAATGAAATACTTTTTTGCAAAGAGAAAATAGAGGTGAGTGCCAAATTTTCTAAACTAGAATTAATTGTATGTAGGCAGCTTTTTTGTTATTGGAACACAAAACCCACCACCCATAAATTTAAAAAGAAAAAATTTAATTTGGGTTACAGTTTTCAGAAGATTCTGTCTGTGCTTGGTTGGCTTCAAGGCAGAAGCAACATGGTAAAAAGGCACAGCAGAGGAAAGCCACGATCCAAATGTGTAGGCCTTTGGAGGAACATTTTTGATCTGAACTATAACAAGATCCAAAATTGAACAGAATTAAAGGAGAAATAACCATTCCCAGAATCATACATGGATATTTTACTATTTTTAATCTAATTTCTCACATGATGAATCCAGATACACATGATTTTATTTGTGAATCCTATCAGACAATTATAGGAGGGGATATCTCATCCTAATGTGAGGGTAAGCTTCTGGCTTGGTTTTGGATTTCATGCTGGGGACTGGTGGTGGAACATATGGCTGGGTTTGTCTGGGTGGATCTTAGGGGTTTGGGGGTCTATATCTTGTCCCTGGTCTCTACCTTTACGGTGCTGTTGCTTTCTCCTTTCTTCCTGGCCACCACAAACTAAGCAGCTTTGCTCTGCCGCACCCTTCCACCATGACATTGCTGTTTTGGAGCCGCCAGTTGTAGATTGAATCCCCTGAAACCGTCAGCCAAATGAAGCCCTTCATCTTTAAATTATGGTGTTGGGTATCATTTCTGAGAGAAAGAAAATATGACTAATACAACTAATCTTTTTATAAAATAGACTAGGAGGACAATGCATGTCTTTTCTTAAGCTGATATCACCTTGTCACCAAAATCAAGGATATTATACTTAACAAACCATTGACTATCATGAACAGAACTGCAAATAAGTTCAACAATATATGAAAAGTAATCCAATGTAATGTATGTTTGTATTCAAAAATACAAATTTTATATATGACAACTTAACCAATGTCAACTAATTACATGTTAATATAATGAAGAATATTTTTTCTTTTTAGTAGATGTGCACATATATAATTTTAAGATAAAACTCAGTAATAAGTGAATAATGAGAACTTAATACAGTAGAGGTAATTATGAAAAATCAGTGACTGTAACTTACATAAAATCAATGAAAAAACAAGATTTCTCCATAACATTGGGATTGAAGTAAATATGTCTACTTTTGCTATATATACTCATAAAGACATGAATATCAGAAAGGAAAACATTAACCAGTTCCCACTCTAGATGACGTGGTTATTACTATGGAAAATCTCATGGAAAAACAGTTGAATTGCCATAGTTAACAAGTGAATTTGGTAATTCTACAAAATATAAATTTAATGTAAAAATTGTTTATATCATCAGCAAGCATTTGGAAAAGGAAGCTACTAAATAATCATTTATAATGGCATGAAAAATTAAAATACTTAGAATAAGTGTAAAAGTATGTTTCCAAAAATTCTTCCATGAAATCCAAAATATAGTATATACCCATAAAATCACGGTTCATAATTCACAGCCTCAGTTCTCAGATTGTTCCTTAGAACCTAACTAATATGCAGAAACTGTTATTTCTCAGAAACCTCAAATATTCTCCACAGCTGTTTTATTCTGGGCCAGAAGTTCACAAATAGCCAATCAAAGAGTGTTATCCAGTTCTCCTTGCTGCTGACTGGCTGCTGCCCAGGAACCCAGCCCCTAGATGCACCAGCATTCCCTCATCATAACAGGTTGCTGCATGTACCACGTGTAGCTATCTCCAGTATTTTTAGTTTTGCTCTTCTTAACACCCTAAGATATCTAAGATGCTGCCCAAATGCTCTGCACCTACTAAGACTTTACTAATATAATATTTTATTAAATTATATCATATAACTGCAAGAGATATAGCAAATTTAGTGTTTAAACTATAAAAATCACTTTTTATTGACATTTTCTGACCATATCAGAAATTCATGTTTTTTCACAATTTGTGAGTGCTCTAGAAACATAACACTGGTGAAATTTGGGGGTGCATCATAAAATTAAACTTGAAATGATCAAAGACTTAAAGATAAAACTTAATACTATAAAGTTTTTCAAAGTAAATATCAGAGAAAAATATGTTTTACTTTGAGTATATTGAAGTTTGTTGCACAGGGAATAAAAAGCAGAAATCACTAAAGGAAACATATGGTGTATTGAGTTTGAGCATAGTTAAACCAATTACTCATGAAATGAATTGTTAAACAAAAGAAAAAA
Organism: Petromus typicus; assembly: GCA_004026965.1. Taxonomy (NCBI): domain Eukaryota; kingdom Metazoa; phylum Chordata; class Mammalia; order Rodentia; family Petromuridae; genus Petromus; species Petromus typicus. The sequence continues at coordinate 35,174 of PVIR01004645.1, forward strand.
ATAAAGGTAAGTCACAAAAAGAGGAAAAAAAGAACTATTAACAATGTGAATGTTAGACAAAGAACTATGGCACAGAACGTACCAAGAAATCTTATAACTCAATAATTGGAAGAAAAATGGGTAGCAGATTTAAAGAAACACTTCAGGAAAGAAGACATAAAAAAGATGTACTAATAAAAATTAGAAGAAAAGGTGCTGAATAACATTAATCACCAGTGAAAGCAATAAAACCCATGATGAGATACCATGATATGCACATTACAATATCAGATTAGGAAGATCAATACACCCAGTCTTGACAAATATGTAGAGTACTTGCAACATTTGCAACTAAATGGTGGTAATATAAATAATACAACCACTTCACAGAATACACACTTTGTTTAAGACTCCAGGCTCCCTCCCCTTTTGAAATTTCTTGCAAGATGAATGAAACTTATATGTATGTTCACAGAAAGGCCTATAGGTGAGTATTTAAAATTATTTCATTCATAAATATCCCTAAACTGGAAACATGTAAGATTCTCACCAAGTGGTGAATAAATGAAACAATGCCTTCTCATGTAGTAGAAAATAATCAACAATAACAAGAGATGAATTATTTATAAACACAAAAAGATTGAGGATTCTCAGGTGCATTTTTCTAAACAAGAGAAACCAAAATGCTATATACAGTATGCCTCCATATATGACACACAGGAAAGGATCAGCACAATCAGACGTGACCATTGAAATTTTTTATGTCCATTATGGGCGTATGGCCACAGACAGGAAAGGATACAACTGAAGGAATAGTCAGTGGTTTGTAGGAATATAACCATTTCACTGTTTACCCCAAGTGACAGAGCATTTGTTTATGTACTGAGAATCTAGTGAGTCATTTGGGCAGGCATCATTTGAACCAATTGATTTTTGTATTAAATAAGTCTGATCAAATTGTCATTTTTATATTTCCTGCTATAATTATCTTATAAAACTCATGAAACATAAGGCAAGTTTTTGTTGTCCTGCACTTTAAAAACTGGACTGCTGCGTGGCTAATGTGGGGAAAAAGCACTAGGGAAAAGCACATAGGAAATTTTTGTTTTGGCAAAAACATTCTGTGTCTTATTTGTGGTGCTGAATATATGATTGTTTATGTTTTTCAAACTGCAAAATGTGAAGGAATAAACTTAAATACCACGAATCTAGACATTATATTAATTATACTTCAAGAATGTGACCTAAAAAGCATACAAATCCAATAATTTCCCTGTTAGGTGATATAAATTCAAAAGAAAAAAATACACACATCATATGAAAGCTTCTTCACAAATTTCATAGCAGTTGCATTTGTAGTGACCTCAGATTCAAAAATCTACTAAGGCATGATGGTGTAGCCAGAGTGTGTATCCACACAATGAAATACTACTGATCAAAAGAAGAAAATTAATAAGAAATAAACTATTGCTATAACCAAAGAGATGATGCAAAAACAAGAAAGGTTTTTGGGGTCATTAATATGTTTACTCTTGCAATTGTGGATATGACTTGTGACTTCATGAGTGGATACATGTGGCAACGTCCATGAAATGTTTCATTTCAAAATGTGCACTGTATTTTATGCGAATTGATAGCTCAATGTAAAATGAATAGAGTGTCCAGTCTCTGTTGCTTGTGAAGCTCTCAACTGGAACAAGGCTTCAATTATCTAATTCAAATGACCCTGCCCTTAGTAGGAAATTATAAAGAAAGACAGGAAAAACACCATCTAGGTCATGAGAACGCCAAAGGTAGCTTCAGAGATTCCCCTTCATTGCTTGCACTACACTGATCCAATGGAACTCAGACCCCAACAGGGTGCTCTGAGGTTGAGGCATTTCCGCCCAACACGCCCATTGCTGCACTGCCAGGCTCTGTCCTTTATGATCTCTATTGTCTATAGAAAGTATCAGTGACCTCCTGTACATAATGTCTTCCTCTAGTTTCTACACCTGGTGTTTTTTCTTCATTTTCTATTCCTTTTTAAGTTAAAAAGGAACTGTTGAAAGAAGAGCTAAACATATTTGTTTGGTTTGTTTATTTCAAAGTAAAAGTCTCAAGAGCACCAAATTAAAAAAGAGAAAATTTTATGTTGTTCTCCGTTCGAGTTGATATAGGCTTTCATTTATTTTCTATTCTGTTGCCTAGATACACTCCTTAGAATTTCTAATGTAACATGATTTGCTGTTGTCACATGGCCTTGCAAATAGTAGGTAAGAGAAAACTAAAAAATTGTAAGGAACTGTTGAGATTATATTTAGAAATAAAAATAAATGACTTTATCTATACAAAATGGAAACTTTCAAAGTGAATATTGATTGAGTCGTCAAGTCATTATGTCAATTTTTATTTTACCAACTATACATCTCTATTTAATGCTTCACTAGAGTTTTTTAAAGGTTCATAATTAACAACATTCAGTTTTCTCACCATGTTGTACTGAATTTATAGGAAACTTTTATTTTTATGATAAAGCCAGAGAAACATGACAAAGGGACAGACGAATGGACATGAATGAGTACATTAAAATAAGTGAAAACTATGGCTACTGGGTTCCATGTTAGGTTGGGGAAGAAAGGATGAATTCTCAATACTCCTTTCTTTAGAAGATTAGTTTATTGAATTTGTTCACTAATATTTCACATTAAAAAGTTGTCCTCAAAATATTAGAAACTAGTATAAGTGTCTTTGAAGGGAAATCTCAAACAGCATATCCTTATTTTTAAAATTACAGAAACATAGGTTTTTATCAAATTGTTTCATTTAACAAAAAATGCCACACAATTCACTTGACTGATGCCAGTATTTGTGATTTTTGTATATTACAAGCTTTATTGTACATCTTTTCCTACCTTTCAGAACCAGCATATTGGCAAGTACATGATTTTGGAGAAAGGAAAAATTACTTATCATCAGAACATTCAATTCTGTTAACAATGTAGAGAAAATTGTCCAGTCCTAGATAGAAATTTTCCCTCCGAACGTACTGCTTATATCTGGCATTGCGGAGAATGAAAATAGTTTTATAGAAGCAAATCAATGATGTTTTTCAAGATGCTGAGTGTATCACACACAAATCTTTACACTTGGTAGATGTTTGGCACATAATACACATCGTTTGCTGCATTTATGTAAATCAATCTGTATTAGAAATGATGTATTCCTTTGGAAACTATTTCCACAGAAGAGAATATAAAGTTTCATAGAAAACTAGTACTAAGAAGGTCAAATGTTTTTGATAAAGGAAGGGAATAAAGAAAATATCTATATATTTAAAATTGCTTCATTGTGTAATCCTCAATACCTGCATATCTGATGCAGCAACTCAGGACATCTATCTATCTTCTTAACTTTAAACAGGAGTTCACATGAAGTTACTAATGCAGTTATTGATTTGCTATAAAAGGGACACAGGTTCATCCTTATTAGCCACACTGCTTTGTAGGAGGAAAAGGCAAGGAGATATTCTTTCATGTTGATCTACAAGATGAACAAGAGCTATTTGTTAACACACTGGAAAACAGTAGGAGGGTCATCAAAGCTGTGTTTCATATCAGTATCACAGTTTTTAAAATGAGCAACCATGAGAAAGGAAATGTACCAAGTACATTTCCACTCTTAACTAACTCCATTTCCTTCTCCAAAGCACACAGAAATGCATGTACTAGTTACTTCTCTCTTGTCACTGAGACAAAATACCTGACACTCAAAGTCAAAAGGAGAAAGGTTTATTTGGTTCACAGTTCATAGAAGTCTCAGTCCATAATCGGATGGGTCCAGGTCAGGGTGGTAGAAGGGCAACAGTGCATGATGGTGGAAAACAGCAGACTCAACAAGACCTTACAAGTGTCTTTCTGCCCCTTTTATTTTATTCAGGATAATACAGGGATTAGGATGGTGCTAAACCAATCACATGCTCTTAATCCCAGCATTACACTCTCTAGATTCAGCCACCTATGACCAAATGAGGCTTTGAGGAGACATCTAGACCCAAACCGTAATAACACACAATTCATGTTAGATAATATAGTGATTTCAGAATTAGATTAATTAGATTAATACTGAAGGAGATGATGAGCATTAAATTTTTTATGTCCATTATGTTTGTGAGACCTGATAATTACATTTTTTTGAGAATTAGCACGCATCCCCCCAAACCCCCCACATCTCACACCATAGCCTCATTTCATATCATTACACACTTCTTGCTTCCCTACAGCCCCACTTTCTTTGCTATCTCCTCTTCTATATGCAAGGCAGTAACTCCCCTTCCTTGAGGAATTTTCCTCAGGGTCCTTTTCTCTAAAACATTCATGTCTCATAGCCACTAACTTAGTACCGTCCTTTGCTTTCTGAATTTTCTGTGGTAAAATATAAAAACATAAAATTTACAACTTTATCCACTTTAAATGTACAGTTTGGGGACACTAGGCACATTCACAGTATTGTACAGGTCTCATCACCATCCATCAACAGGACTCATTCATCTCATAAAATCTCCAGTCTATCCTTATCAGCCAGTAACTGTATTTCATCTCCATACCAGTCCTTGGCAGCCACTCTTTCTATATGACTTGGACTCCTGTAGGTGCTTCATAAAAGTGAAATTAAACAATATTTGTTCTTTTATGGCTGAATTGTTTTGCTTAGCAGAGTATCTTCAAGAAGCATCTGTATTAGAGCACATCTTATAATCTCCTTCCTTTTTAAGGCCCAATAAAATTCTAATGCATCTGGATACTACAGTTAGTTTCTCCACACTCTCTATTTTCATATAGTTTCTCTGTTCACCAATCAATGGACACTTGACTGCTTTTTATAACATAGTACACATATGTATACATAATCCTCCATTTCAACTAACACAGCGCTTTAATTTTATAATAATTCTTAACATACTAAGTCATATACATTTATTTATTGTGAAATAGAACAAAATGCTAAAATATATTCTATGTAATATTTAGCAATAGTATAGCATCAAATTCAATCAATATCTAAGTCAATGCATAGCACTTCACTGAGTTTACCACAGAAAATAATGAGTTCCTAACAAAGCACAAGCCTAGCCCTCTTCCTTAAGCTATCAAGCACACTGATTGCTACAGAAATGTATTTCTTGTTTTTATTTAGCTTTTTGATATAAATACATATCCATGAGTAATAAATATATATATAGGTTCAGTTTTACATGTTTGACCTTTTATAAATCCAGTCATGCTCAGTATATGGATTTGTGTCTGGCTCCTCTTAATATTTTTTTTGAATTATTTAAATCATTCTAAATAGCACTAATGTATTCAATTTTACTACTGTGTGTTATTCTGTAAAGTTTATTTAAAAATCTTTACTTTATGCTCATTTGAGTATTATCTAGTCTGTATAATATATGAAAATTCTTATAAATGTAGCTATAACATATATGTCCATACTTCTTTAGGATATTTACGAAGTATGGAATTTATACACCTTTAACATATGTATTTTCAACTTAGCTGGATGATATGAACTTTTTCCCAAGTTGGATTTACCAGTTCATACAATCCCATAAGCCATGTATGAGAATCTTCATCACTACATTTTCACCAATATTATATATTGTCTAGTACTTATTAAACATATTAATTTGAAACAAAGTTAATAAGGTTAACAAAGGATGATATGTAAAACCGTTTCCCAAACATACTAGAGAAAATATATTCCTCTCTTATACATATACAGTATATATAATAATTGGCCAGGTAAGAGGGTCCAAAGAAAGCAATAAATTTCAATACATTTCAAAAGATCTTTATATAGACAGCATTCTTCTTTTTTTTTTTTTTAGGTTTTTTTTTGGAGACAGGGTCTCGCTTTGTGGTTCAGGCTGGCCCTGAGCTCAGCCTCCAACTCACATCACAATCCTCCTGTCTCTGCCTCCCGAGTGCTGGGATTACAGGCATGAGCCACCACGCCCGGCACTGTGGTATGTGGTACTGGTTGCTGCTGGGTGTGGGTCTCCACACCCAGTATTGTTATGTGGTTACCGGGGAATCGAACCCGGGTCCTTGCGCTTGCGAGACAGGCGCCGGAACCACTGAGCTAACTCCCCGGCCCAAGACAGCATTCTTTAACCAGAATGCAATGTAGTTTCTTTTAGTGGAAGGAAGATGAGCATGAAAATATTAATAAAAGCTCAAAAATTAGAGAATTTAAAAATAAATCCTCAATAATTCATATATCAAAGAAAAATTATATTGAAAATTGGTAATTCTTTACATTTTAATGAAAATACTACACATCAGATAAGAATATCACAAAAGGAAACAAAGATTACATATATAGGGGTCAGAGGGTTGTGGGGAGGACAGGGAAATGGGAAAAAATTGAGAATTAAGATGTGTCATGTACTGGTACAAATTCTCAAGACTGATTATGATCACAAGGTATATATAAAATGTACCAATAAAATCAATTTTAAAAAAGAGTATCACATTTCAAAATGTATGGAATGTAATGTAATAAAATTAAATAGGATGAAAATTTTGCTTTAAATAACTATGAGTAAAGAAATATTAAAAATGCAAAAGCTAATTATTGAATTTAAGAGTTATAAAATATCAGTCAAATCACTGCAAAGGCAGAGAGATAATAACAACATCAAAATAAAAGAGCATAAAATCAAAAATTATAATTTTGGAAAGATTAATGAAGTAGAGAAATCTCTGTACTCAGAAAAGTCTTACTGAAAATATAAAGAGGGACAGAAATAAACTATAGTATGAAATGAAATAATTATATGATTAACTCTAGGCCTAAAGCTATCAAAATTGATAAAGTGGTAGGTTTATCAAAAATATAATTCAACCCTGATAAGAAAATTAGCATCATGCCACAGCAACATATGTGCACCCATGTTTATAGCAGCACAGTTTGTGATGGTTAAATCTCAGAAACAGGCCCAAAGCCCATCAACTTGTGAGTGGATAAATAAAATGTGGTTAAAAAACTAAATAAATAAAATGGAGTACTATGCAGCCATAAACAAAGATAAACTTCAGACATTTATTGCTAAATGGAGACACCTTAAATTCATTCTCATAAGTGAAATAAATAGGACACAGATGAGTAGATATCGTATCTTTTCTGTAGTGTGAGAAATTGAAGGTGAGAACGAGATCCAGAATGACAGAATGTATGACAGATATTATGAAAGAGGAAGAAAATGTTCAAAGAGAAAAAAGAAAGAGAGGGTAGGGAAATTAAAGAAGGAAAATAAAAGATTTGATAGGAAAATATAGGGAGTGGAGGAAGTAGAGAAGGCAGGACAATGGGAACAAATGAGAATCAAGATGTGTCATGTCTAGGTACAAATTCTCAATGACAAATGAGTTCATAATGTATATATAAAATATACCTATAAACCCAATAAAGAAGAAAAATATAGAAACCCAAATATATCTATAAGCATTAAAAAGTTGAAAATTCTTGGGGCCGGGGAGTTAGCTCAGTGGTTCCAGCGGCTGTCATGCAAGCGCAAGGGCCCGGGTTCGATTCCCCGGTAACCACATAACAATACTGGGTGTGGAGCCCACACCCAGCAGCAACCAGTACCACATACCACAGTGCCGGGTGTGGTGGCTCACGCCTGTAATCCCAGCACTCGGGAGGCAGAGGCAGGAGGATTGTGATGTGAGTTTGAGGCTGAGCTCAGGGCCAGCCTAAACCACAAAAGCGAGACCCTGTCTCAAAAAACCTAAAAAAAAAAAAGTTGAAAATTCTTAAAAACTATATGGCTCCTAACCCTTCTCCACTGTTGGTGGGAATGCAGACTGTTATATCATCCACTGTGGAGATCAGTGTGGAGATTCCTCAAAAACACTAGGATTAGGGGTCTCATTTGATCTTGCTATTCTCCTGCTAGGGATATACACCAAAGAATTAAAAGATTCATATCACAGCAGCATGTGTCCACCCATGTTTTTAGTAGCTCAGTTTGTGATGGCTAAATCTTGGAAACAACCCAAATGCTTAACAACTGTAGACTGGATAAAAATGATGTGGTTTTTAATAAAATGGAGTATTACTCTGCCATTAAAAATGACAAGTTTGAGTCTTTTATACTCAAATGAACACACTTTCAGGACATAACCGTAAGTGAAATAAATAAGTCATAGATGTGTGAATAACATACCTTTTCTCTGATATGAGAAACTCAAAATGTGAATGAGCTCTATAATGTATGTTAGATATTGTAAAATAGAAAACATTCAGAGGGAAATGTGGGTAGGAATGGGTAATGAGGGAAAAGAATAAATCGTGATGGTAACAAAAAAAGGAAACAAAGATTATGTATATAGCGGGTGGGGGTTCTAGAGTGGGTAGGGGAATGGGAAAAAATGAGAATCAAGTCATGTCATATACTGGTACAAATTGTCAATATTGAGTATGATCATGATATGTGTATAAAATGTATCTATTTCACAATAATATTAATTTAGAAAAATCTGTATGGCACCTCTGTCACTATCTCTCCCTCCCTGTCTGTGTGTCCCCCTCCTCTCATACACACACACACACACACACACACACACACACACACACACACACAACACACACACATACACTCAGGCAGCTCTACAAGTATAATCTATAGATATATAAAGAAGATTTGATCCCCATGTTATGTAACTTTTAGAGTAAACTTTTAAAGAGAAAACAATTTATTGAGTCTACCAGAAACTTTACAAAAAAAACTACGTAAGGACAGTAAAAGCAAGAAAAGTCACAAGTCAAACTGAAAGACAGAATCAAAATTCTTAATGAAACATAACTTTTCAAATCTATTCATTGAAAATTAACATTCAAAATTAAAACTTTAAATGAAACTAACACCCACACAAATGATAGATGCATCCTAAGAGAGGAAGGATATTTGAACATTCAAAAATCTATTATTGTTACTTACATTAACTCAGAAATGAAGAAATGTCAAATAATAATTACCCAAACATAATAAATTAGATTCTTCATATAAGTATTTTGTTGTCTAAATTCTTAAGCTGGCTCTATCACTAATACTAGATTCTGCCTAATTATTGATGTTAATCATTTAGTGAAATAAAAATATTACTTTATATATCAAGAAATTGAAAATGTTATAAACAACACTCACCTTAGTCCTGACACAACTGCTGGCTACAAAAGCACACACACATGAGATGCAAAATTTTCTTGCTGAAAAAGTGCTTTTTTTTTCTGCAGAAGGCCAAATTCCATGTGATAAAACTACTCTTTTCATTGTTATGATGAAAAGGATTTAGAAGGAAAAGAAACATTTTTTAAATATAAAGTGTCCAAGTAAATACACTGGATAGAAAGAGAGCATTGTTGAGAAACAGATTAGCACTTATTTCCCAGAAAACACAGAACAGTGTACAAAGAACCTGCCACCTTTACTTTGTTTCCTCCAACTGATCTCTTATGTCTTTCTCTATAAAATTATAAATATAAAAATAATCTAAGTGGAAGCTCTCACTCTTTATCTGGTTCTTTTTTTGTTTGTTTGTTTTGTTTGTTTTTTTGTTTTTTTGTTTTTTGAGACAGGGTCTCGCTTTGTAGTTCAGGCTGGCCCTGAGCTCAGCCTCCAACTCACATCACAGCAATCCTCCTGCCTCTGCCTCCCGAGTGCTGGGATTACAGGCGCGAGCCACCACGCCCAGCACTGTGGAATGTGGTACTGGTTGCTGCTGGGCGTGAGTCTCCACGCCCAGTATGATACGTGGTTACCGGGGAATTGAACCCGGGTCCTTGCGCTTGCAAGACAGGTGCTGGAACCACTGAGCTAACTCCCCGGCCTTTATCTGGTTCTTCAAAGTAAAACACAGCTCTTTATTGAAATGAAGAAAATAGAAATTGCTTTTACACCAATCGTCCCTAGATAATATCATCTTTAAAACTGAACTTTGCTGAAAGGGATGCTGTAATATTATCAGTAAGATGTTCCGTGATGATTGTGTAATAATGATAATTTGACTTGATAGAATTTTGAAATTTCAACTCTGCACATAGCCTTGAAGCAGAAAGTCTGTATTATTATTGGCTCAGATTGAGAATGAATCTTGGAACTAAAAAAGTGGATTAGAAGAAGGAATAACTTTTTTCACATAGGATTTACTTTTATTTTAATTGAGTCCATCTCAACAGACCAGAGCATCTGCATATTGCTTTGTCAGAGGGTAAGCCTCAGAGCTGTAGAAAAGCTTTCACTGCAGCTAAAGTTGTAATACAAACGGTCTGGGATTCTCAGCAACCAGACTGAGTTACCATTTACAATGAAATATGATAGAAGTTAAATTAGATACCGTTTCCCTAAGTAGCAAATAGATATCTACAATTATCTAAGAAAATACTTGATTAAATATTTCTATTATACATATAAATAGTACTTAAGAGCTTTAAAATGCTTCCTTTTCCATGTAATTCCCATTTATAGAAAACTGAGGTCTTTACAACATAAGTATAATAATGTCTAGCTTGTCAGCAAGCATCCACAAACAGTAGCAAAGGACTGATCATCAGGAAAAGAAGCTCCTGTTGTCTCCATTTCACCAACAAAACATCTGCGACTGCACATAGTTAAACACTTCTGTGTGCCTAGGGCACACAGGTCAAGAATCTGGAAATTTGGAGGGTACATGTAACAGAATACTCACATTAAAAGTTTACCAGGGGAAGTCTATAATTCTCACTAGAGCTCTGAGGATTGAAGAATCCAGACTTGTATGTGAGCTCAAGCATGTCATTAGCACAGCAGCTGCTAGGCTGGCTTGTCACAACTCCATGCATCTGATAGCAAACTCAGATAGGTCCAAGTTATTATTGATATAGGGAGGTGAGGAAAATCTGCGGGGCCTCCCCTTAACACATTCCTGGTCCCTCCGGAAGACACTGAACTTGAGGGTCCAGTTGAAAGATGACTTGAGGAATGGGCCACTTGACCACTGAGGTATCAGTTTCATAAACTTACACAGAAATCTGCACTCTTGTCTTAGAGGCCAGTCAGGGTAAGGTGCCAAGTCCTGGGCCTCATAGTCACCAGAGAGAGAAACAAGCTGGCTCCTGTAACATTCCTGAAAGGGAGGATGATAAGAAATGGCCTTGTGACAGCCTTCATGGGACTGATCGTTCTGCTGCGTTCCTGGGAAGATTACAAAGTGTTCCTCCAAGGCTCGGGCTAGACAAAGGAGAGCATGGCCCAGGCCTCTGTGCATGCCTCACAGGACTGATCTTCAGGAAAAGTGACTCCTATTGTCTCCATTTCAAAAAATGAGAATTAAGTTGTGTCTTATACTAGTACAAATCCCAATTATGGAGTGCAATCATGATGTGTATATGTAATGTACCAATAAAGATTAAAAAATTTTTAAAAAAAGATGTAGCACAATGCCCACTTTTAAAAAAACTTACCAGGGGAAGTCTATAATTCTCACTAGAGCTCTGAGGGTTGATGAATCCAGACTTGTATGTGAGCTCAAGCATGTCATGAATAAGCCATACTATTTCCATAATTCTATCCTCTCATCTTTAGCCTGTTACCTGGTGATTTCATAGTCACATGATAGTTGCTGCAGTTCCAACTCATCAACTTGCCACAGGGCAATGATCAAAATATCAAGAAGATAGAGGTAGGACAAGGAGAGGAGAAAGTATTGTCATAAGAAAATCCGAATCTGCTGGTGAGAAAAGATGGGAGAATTATCTTCAGGTGGCAATTGATAGTGTCCACTGCACACTGATAATTAGCAATGAAGGTAAAGTGGCCAAAAGAGCTTACAGTTTTACACTGCTCCTAAACACAATAAGATTAGGATTATGATATAATTTTCTACATCTGCTAAACAGTAGTCTGGTTTTCTTTTTTTTTTATTTTTTTTAAATTTTTTTGTCAGTGGTATCCACTGAATGAATGTATACTTAATCCTGCAGGTCTCTTAGGTTTATCTCTATACATATCTGAACAAAGCATACTAGAGGCAAGGGTATCCTTGAGTTTAGCTAGAAGATTCTCATAGTAAGTGATCAAGATCAGGCTTTCCTTTGTATAAAATGTTACTAGCTTTTTTTTGTTTTTTTTAGGTTTTTTTTGAGACAGGGTCTTGCTTTGTGGTTCAGGCTGGCACTCAGCTCAGTCTCAAACTCACATCACCGCAGTTCTCCTGCCTCTGCCTCCCGAGTTCTGGGATTACAGGCGTGAGCCACCACGCCCGGCACTGTCGTATGTAGTACTGGTTGCTGCTGGGTCTGAGTCTCCACGCCCAGTATGGTATGTGGTTACCGAGGATTGAACCCAGGTCCTTGTGCTTGCAAGACAGGTGCTGGAACCACTGAGCTAACTCCCTGGCCCCAAAATGTTACTAGCTTTCTACTGCTTTCTTCTGTTATTTCTGTTTCTCCTCCTCCTCTTCTTCTTCCTTCTCTTCCTCTTTCTTCAGTTCTTTATGGAGTTTTATATATAACTAATATTATTTTGCATATGTGTACAAGGAATAATAAAAATAATAACAAACCAGCTACCACTTTCAGAGACCATGCTATGTATTTGGTATCTGATATTCATTGTCTACAAAGTAAAGTCCATTGAGAGAAGCAGTAAAACTTTCTGTTCTTAAAGAGAGCAAAACTCTTTCCCAAATGTTCACATATGTTCTAATCCAAGAAGGATCAATTATTTAAAAAGTTTTTGTGCA
>PVIR01004645.1:48022-77579 GCA_004026965.1 Petromus typicus
GGGTGTGGAGACCCACACCCAGCAGCAACCAGTACCACATACCACAGTGCCGGGCGTGGTGGCTCACGCCTGTAATCCCAGCACTCGGGAGGCAGAGGCAGGAGGATTGTGATGTGAGTTGGAGGCTGAGCTCAGGGCCAGCCTGAACCACAAAGCAAGACCCTGTCTCCAAAAACCTAAAAAAAAAAAAAAAAAAAAAGTTTTTGTGCAAAAGGTAATGATAATAGGGATGCTATGATTATCAAAATAATGCATGTTGCAGCTTGGTAAAAGGATACAAGCCTTAAGCAAGTAATTAAATAATCATATAAGAAATACATGAAGAAAACTATATGATAAATCAGTACATAGGATGAGTTCATTCTGTTGTACAAGCCTTTTGTAGAGGCACTGTCTTGATTAAGGTAGACTGGGTAGACTTCCATTAGAAAATAGATAGGATTCAACTATCCAAAGTGGTGTCATCTAAAAGCAAAGGGAAATTATGTCCAAAAACCCTGTGATAGGGAAGTAAAAGTAGAGTGGGGTTGAAAGCTGTGTTGCTGAGCACAACTGGAGGAATAGTAGTAATGACATGAAACAGAGTCTCATAGTTCACTAAAAAGTTTACCTTAAATCAAAATCAGAGTGAATTTCTCATTCACAGAATGATCACTCATTCATTTAACAAGTGTCTGTATCTCTCAGGGACTACTGAACATACTGAGTATGCAAAGAAGGCAGTATGTTTCTTGTCTGCATGGAGCTTAGAGGCTAGTGGGGAGAGAGAAGGATATGAGTAATCACAAAACTACTACATAAACACAAATTGCATTGAGAAATATGAAGAAAATCAATAAGGACCTAATTCAGTACTCCATTTTAGGTGCTGAGAAACAAGGCAGACGATAAACATGGCAAACAGGAGCTTTACTTTCATGAAGCTTGGAGTGTAATGGAGTGAAGGGTACAGGCAAGCAAAAAGATCATCGCAGTACACAATGTTAGGTAAGAAAGTTTAGATTAACTGACAGTAAAACAAAGAGAGAGGGAAAGACAGAGAAAGAGACAGATAGACACACAGACAGATCGACAGACAGAGAGGAATGAAATACAGAATAGCAGGTGATACAGTAGGCAGAAATTCTGCCCATATTCTGCCTAGCACATGGCAGTGGACTTGTCCTTTCCTTCTTCACTGAAGTTAGTTCTGGCCACGTGACATCATGCTTTGTTAAGTGCAAAGTGAATAAATATAGTGCATTTACTCCTTGGAAGAACACACTAAGACACTGACAAACATCATGTTCTATAAAGAGACAGAAAGAACTTTAGGCTTTCTAGGTCACATATAGTTTGTCACAGCTAAATTCATTCTTCTCTTGTAGTATGGAAGGAGTCACAGACAATATGTACACAAGTGAGTGTGGCTGCGTCCTTGTGCAACATAGGTGAGCTGGACTTGGACCCAGGCCAGACGTGCCAGTGCCCACTTAACTAGATCACAGACAAGTCAGCATGCTTTCTTCCTGCTGGCCAGAAAGACAAGTAAGTTTCCAGAGATGGAAGAGAAGATCCATTGGGATTCCTAGGTGAGGAGGATGCTTGGCTGAGTATGCAGTAAAGTCAAGATAGATGTATGGCAGGAGTAAAAGTCACAGAGATATTTGCTCATCACTGTACCTTAACGTAGGTCCTCTTGACAAATGCAACATGTTTACTCACTGAAACATTAATTTAATTATATCTCCCAGTAGAAAAGAGAAAACAAGAAAAACTGGAGCATTGATGATTGGAAGAAATCCAAAAGCTTCTTAAATTATCAACATTGTGCATTAGACTCTTTTCACGCTTATTTATTTAGTTTCTGTATTGGTCGAGTTTCCTGTTGCTGGGAAACATTACCTACTGGCCACGACTTAAGGGATGAGAGGATATATTGGGCTAACAGCTGAAGGAAATTCAGTTCACGGTTGGTTGACCATAGGGAGAAATATCATGACAGTGGAGCTCGGCAGAGCAAAGCTGCTCAGTTCATGGCAGCTGGAAAATGAGCACGGTGACAGGGCCAGAGAGGAAGCCAAGCTCACAGACTCACCTGGATGCATGCTTGATTAATTCCTTAGGCAGCATCTAAGCCAAGCAAGTTGATCATTAACCTTAACTGTCACAGATTTGGCTGGCCACCTGCTTCTTCTGTAAAGACACATCACAAAATCTATAACTAAGAAAGGAGATGGTGACAGAGACTGGACCACAGGTAGACACTTAGCCTTAAATTGGAGAAGTTTCTTTCTCCATAGAGCAGGGAGAGATAAGTATGAGTAAAACCCAACAACAATTACAGTTGATGTTGAAAATGCTACAGTACCAATGTATTAATGTATTATTCATACAATTCTCTGCTTGTCACGATAACTCTGTAAATTGAGTATTATCTGCATTTTAGAAGCAAAGACAGTATATGGTAAAGAGGTTAAGTAACTTCCTGAACACAGAAAATAACGGAAGGCAGACTGAACACTCAAATATTAGCCTTTTTGACTCTAAAATGTGGGCCACAAAGTTACTGGATCATAAGCTTACTCAAGCCAGACAGTATTTATCCCATTTGGATACCTGCTGTTTTCCATCAGTGTGCATGGATGATTTTATATCTCAAGGGATACTTAGCAATGTCAAGAGGTCTTTTTGGTTGTTGAAAAGTGGATATGGGACATGTTGAACATTAAACCTAGACTGTCATTTCTAGCCATGCACTGAACTAAAATTGAAATGAATCAAAACCAGAAAGGTTTAATCTGCTGAAAGTATAGGTAAAACTCTTGAAGACACACATCCCAGCAGAGACTTTATGAGCAAGTCTGATTGCACAGGAAATATAAAAAGTCCACAACTGGTACCACATCAAAGTAAAAAGCTTTTTCATAGTAAAAGAAACCACCAACAGAGTGAAGAGGCAACCCATGTGACAAGAAAAAGTTTAACCAGCCACTCCTAAGAAAATGACTCATGTATACAATAGAGTATGACTCTGCCATAAAGAAGGATAAACCTAAGAAATATTTAGGCAATGGGATCCACTTGGGAAAATAATTTTAAATGGAGTAAATTGAACACACAAGTTTAAATATCTTAGTATTTTTCTTGTATGGGCAACTCAAAGAGTACATAAGGAACAAAGTGGAGGACAGGTATTGGGAAATAGGAAGAAAATGTTCAAATAGGAAGGGAAGCAAAGGGGAGAGAGTGGTAAGGGAAGGATGGTAAAAGGGGTTTAAAATGAGAATGGAAGCAAAGCTCTTGTAAATATAAAGAAGAAGGTTGAAGAGAAGGGCAGGGAATGGGAAAAATATAAAATAACATATTATAAACCCATGTGAATTTCCTATGATGAATGTGACCATTATGTATGGCTAATAAAAATAATACTAATTTAAAAAATAATAAAATACAGCAGTACTAATAAAATAATAATACAACAGTACTAATAAAAAATACAGCACTACAAAAGGAATGGGTATGGGTGGATTACACCGGCAACCAGAGAGGAAAGACCAAGAAAACTGACTGTCCTGAAGTGCACAGGACAGTCCCTAAATAAAAATAATTGTCCTGGCTCAAACTTTGAGTAGTTACAAGGCTGAGAAACCATGGTCTACTGCTTACTTCTTTAAAACAAATCCTTACCATTGCAAGTGTTCATCGAATCTTGAAATGTTACCTTTGATTTGCAGGATAATTTTTACTAATGAAAAGATTGAAATCTGCTATATTTATCAAAATAATAATCATCAGATGACACTTGATAGCACCCATTGTTGAAAAACACCCAGTTTGCTGGCAAGATGTAAACAAATAAGAAAACTTGAACTGGCCCATAAATCCCAGCTGGGCCATAGGTTTTACTCCCCATTCCTTGTCAGTTCTCTGTAGATACTTTAGTATTAAAGACATTAAAGGTTTGAAGACAAATAAAATATTTAAATGTAGCAACAGACAAATAGAATTTGATTTAATTTTAAATGTTCCACCAAAGCAAGTATTCTGAATACCAACATCTGACTGGTGTTACAGTGTGCTTACACAGAGGCAGTGTATTCTGCTCTACCTTGACAGAATATTATAATCTGTGAACACTAGAGAATCAATTCATTCCCACCTCAGTAAGTACTTATAAATTTACAGAAAGAAAAAAAAGTATTGAAAGTAGCTGAGACTTAAAAAAAAGATCCAATATGCAATGGTAAAAATCTTACTGGAAGCTAACATAAAAAAGTTGTGTTGGGGGCCACGGATTTTGTTCAGTGGTTCCGGCGCCTGCCCTACAAGCACAGTCTGGAGTTTAATCCCTGGTACTACATACTACAATGCCTGGCATAGTGGCTCATGCCTGTAATCTCAGCACTCAGGAGACACAGACAGGAGAATTGCTAAATTCAAAGCTACTCTGAGGTACTCAGAGAGTTCAGGGCCAGCCTGAACTACAAAACAAAAGCGAGACCCTGTCTCAAAAAAAAAAAAAAAAAAAAGTTGTGTTCAAACTTCCTGAAACCTAAAGTCTTTTTACCCACACACTCTGCCTATTTTTTTCCTTTCTAAATACCTCTGTCATGTTGTGGCTTATGAACTGGATTGTTCTAAACTTCAGAAATGACTTTCTCTATCTACACAAATTTGTGTTTACGTAATAAAATATAAATTGATTAGACCAGAATTCAAAGCCATTAACAATCTTACTACTGTACTACCCTTAATCTATTTTACATTTCAGTCAAAACACTAATAGTTTCCTATTTGCACAGCATGTCTTTTTTTAATTCTATTTTCTTTATCTCACATACTTCTCTTCTACTGCCAACCAGGTTTCATGTGTGGGGAAGTTAGAGATATGATTGAAATACACTCTGAAGGGGACATATTTCCTTGAGTGCCATTTAGGATACTTCCTCCCTCTTTGAGCATATTCATCATTCTTGCCAGTTTCTGAAATAGTCCTGGAAGTTTCCCTTTGTGAGTGCCTGTAGTTGCAGGGCTGTAGATGTCTCAATGTCCTGAATCTATTCCCAATGAATACCTTTCCCAGTCATTTTGACTCTAGAGAAGAGCCAGAAGTTGCCTAGTGTGAGGCACAGTGAATATGGTGGATGAGGACACTATATCAAGCCTAGGAGAAGCAGTGGGTAGCAGCACTCACCACATGATTTTACCACACCCTATAATGACATACCAGTTTAGTATACCACATGGTAAAAATAGTCATGAATAAAGATTTTCAAAATTGCTTTAGCAAGTGGCAAGAACAGTGGCATAAGTGCATTTGAAAGAAGAGGAAACATTTTGGGGGGATTAATGACACAGTCTATTTAATTCTAATGAATTTAAATAGTTTAGCAGTTACTGTAACATTTTATCAGACTTCATACATTACAAATGCTGGCCAACTTAATCATGCTGATGTACCATTTGTCCCTGTCAGGATGACTTTATTTACCTGACACTTAGGCTGTACTCTGGAATTGAATTTATAAATAAATATGTAAATAAATTAATATAGAATAATAAGAGAATATAAATAATATTGTATCAAGAACCAAAGATTGAAATGCCCATACCAGCTCCATTAGAAAGAGAAAAACAAAAAGAAAGAAGGAAAGAATAATAATACTGCCACCATATCAGCCTTTGGAAGATAATGCAAAATTTTTCTAGGGAAAATAAGAAGGAAAGTATTGTTTTTACAGTGTAATTTTCTGAAGAAAGAAGGACTGGACTACAGGTACTGAGGGCAATGAAAAAAAGAAAAACTGACCTTAACAAATTTGGAGCTTTATTAGAGACAAATTATATAAAGTTAAACATTTTGTAAAGTTAAGCATTTTCCACTAAACATAAAATTTCCTTCCAGCAAAAAAAAAAATAAAGAAGCTAAGAAGCAGTAGAACAATTAACTCAAGTATATGACAAAAATATTAAAATATAAAGACAGGTATACAGTAGGAAACAGTTATATATATCAATAGTTTGTGTAGAACACAAAACAAAGTGAACCAATTCTTTAGTACGATGACACTTTGTGTGGCAAGCAAAAATAGTCATAACTCTCATGCATACAAAGGTTATACTATATGCAATCATCATTCAAAGACCTGTTCGTTTAAGGACCTACATATAACAAGAGAACTGGGTTACAATGAGGAGTGTCTGTATCGGCATTCAACTTACTGTCCTGTTTGTTTTGCTACACCTCACTGATGTCCTTTGCAATGATGTCAACTCAGTTCTACTTCTTACGCTCTAAATAGTTAAGTCCCCTTACGCTGGACGACCTGACCTCAGTTCTGCTTATTGATCTGGATGAAATGGATGCCATAGCTTTCATGTTCTCACAGAGTCTGGTGCTCATTTCCAGAAAAACCATACAATATGGGTATGGAAAGCTCACTTAGGTCATGCCTTGAACCTTAGCAAAGGCTTCAACCTACATGCATCCCTCTCTCTTCTTCCCCACTTGCTGGTGGGGGGGGGGTCACATGTTCTGGAAGCCCCACCCCTTCCCACTGGCCCTGTAAGACAAGCTTCCCTTTCCTTTGAGAAATAGGAGAGATGAATTTAATCTTGGCCATTCAAGTCTAAGTATCTCTCACTGTACATCAAGTCCTATTAACAAATCACAACCAGTGATCTTCATAACTGTGTTATAAGAATGGAAATTCCCCTTTTGTAATTCTTGCTGTTTTATTTTTTTAAAAATCAGTTGAAATGAATTTCAGGATTTTAATCTATCTATATGTTAGATAAAGAGGCCTAAAATCAATCAAGTGAATATCTGAGGCTCATATTCTTCCACAGCACTCTTTGGAGTGATTCATGGTGTTCTAGGAAAACTTCTTAAATGGAAATTTAAAAATCACTCCAGTACTGACAATGAACCACAGACATTTTGGAAAGTTTTTAGATCCTTTCACTTTCACTTCCCTTCCACTCTTTCCTGCTAATTATGGAGAATTAATTTCAGTTAAGACCCTGATATCATAGCCTTCTATTGGAATCAGCATTTAGGTAGCAATTGTTATGGTTTTTAAAGAGAAATATTACTTATTTTAAAAGCAGAACATTTATAGAAATAATGCCTAATGATCAAAATGTGTACGTATTTATTCAAAAACACTTATTAATCAGACATATATTTTCAGTCTAATATAATGCCTAGTTCTATAGAAAAATAATATTTGTGTTTGCTTATTTTTCCCCAGATCTCATGCAAGTTACACTGTTACGTGATCATATTTAGACATCACGTTTCCAAGTGGATAGAAATGTCTAATATTTACACTCTGAACATGTGCTTGAGTTATAAAAGTGTTTGAATGTAGCTAACTTAGCATTTTCTAACTTACTAGAAAACTGCATAGCCTTTTTCCATTCCTATTGTCTACATGAACAGAGTAGATGTACAGGTGCTACTTACTTTATCTGTCCCTAGGAAAATCATTTTCAAGAGAGTTATAGTTGAAATACTTTCAGTAATTTGAGTCTCATTGGACTTAAATGTTTTTAAACAATCCATAAAACTATAAGCTGCTCTTAAAGCTTTATATTAAATAGAATGGATAACAAAAGCTGATTATTTCAAAATCAGATTTTTCTCATATAATAGATGTGCAGAATCTAAACTAGGAGAAATGACGTGTCTGTGAAAATGCAAGAATCATAAAATTTGCCCATGAAATAAAGTGGTTTTTTTTTTCTGGATAGCAAATCACTTAAAAGAGGAATTAGAAATATGAACGGTGGGTAAAGAATGGAGACTATTAATTTTTCATACACAAGTCAAAAGCCACATATAGTTAGCAAAGATTTTGCAAGATCCAGCAGTAGTAAATATGCCAACATTGGTCACTATTACAAAACCCAGTGAAGAGTGGTTTTCCTCTGAGCTGAAGCTGTTTATGGGCAAAGTAAAATGAAATTATCTAAGGTTAAATCAGAAAGAAGGATGTATACTCTAATTGCTGCCTAGACTACTGAAAACAACATAGATTTACAAAATGGTAGCACGACATCAGTTAAATATTGCATGCAGATGACTCTTAAATATTTAGGAGATTAAATATAATTTTGAGAGACTCCATTAATATCTACTCTTCGCTAGACACTATAGTCACTGAAAATGTAATATTAAAATATGTATTTGCAATAGAAAAAAGACTTCCTTATTTCCTGAGTGCAGTAAAAGCATTATCTGAATAATTTCATTTTTCATCTACATGTTACCATGGGGTTGATAGTTATAATATTCTTAATTGAAATGGCTACTTTAATCATGTATTTCCCTGCTTGATCAAAAATCAGTACTAGTCAGGACTCTGGAGATCATGTTCTTTCAGACTTCATATAATGACAGAATGAAATCTGTCACAAGGTCCAATATTTATCAATAACAAAAGTAGTGCTATTTGATGGAAATTTCCTTTTATACCCTTGAGGTTTTCTAGGAGCCCTTACTTTTAAAGAAAACTAAAGCTACTGGGCAAAGCAAAGCAATTTTCTATTAAAATATTTTGTTCTTTAAATAACAAGTATGTTATGTGGGTGCCACAGTACATGGTGCAGAGTTGAGAGAGATTGTCAAATTTATGCCAGCACTGTAGGAGAGCCAGGTCATTTGCGGTGTCACTGGATACCAGTCCATTACCCTTTGTACACAGGGAACAACCCAGGAAAAGAAGTATCACTTCACACATACATAGAAACTTCTACACATCTTTCTGTATCATATTCCCTCACCTCACATACATTTACTTACACAGAAGCATCTTTGTGGTAATGCATAAAATAGCTTTCAGGGATCATCATTTCAATGTTCTTTATCTTGTCCTTTCATAACTTATGTGGTGCCTATCATACATCAGAAGTGGTGACAAACATGGTTTCTAATCTCACCGATAACTGTATTTATTGACGGTCTGAAGCATCTCCTTTTGAAAAGCATCCCCCAAATATATCCTTATAAGTCCACTTTAACAGGTCAGTCTAAGTATTCCACAATTCCCTAAAATACCCATAATTCTCTATTTGATATGAATAAGACAGAAAGAGATGTTTACTTGATTCAGAAGATAGTCTTCTAACTTGTCAATCAGCAAAGTTCTTGAGAGTTCTCAAAAGGAATCTTTCTTAAAACATCAAGAATGATGGTGGTGGCTTAACATATCTGAAATAGATTTGGGAGGAGCATTTTGACAAGATGTATAGTGACAAGAGGTGGCAAAATAAGTTTGTAGAGAGAAGAGAATGGAAACAAAACACAGGCCTTAGAGACAATATGAGGGAATTCTTGCAAAACTTGTAATTTAATTTTTATAGATTGGGTAAGTTAAGTTTTCATCAAAAGCAGAAAACTTTAGCTAGAATAGAGGAAATAAAGAAATTGGGTTAGCATTCTTTGTTAATTCAATTATGGGTGTGTTTTAAAGAATATTTTTCGCTATAATTTTTCCATTTGCCATATTTTACAAAATGATTTTCCATCAACTCCTAGAGTTCCATTGATGTTCATTCAGTATATATCTACTATGCATCAGGTACTGTCCTACACTCTGAATACATAATGTGAGGAAAAGTGGACAAGTTCTCTGTTATCCCACCACTATAGCATACTGTTCATGCTTAACCACATTCTCTTGTTTGTACGCACTGAGCAAAGCCAATGATACTGAATGACTACTTTGGTTAGGCTTGTTCAGAAGAGGTTTAATGTATATGCTTATTTACTCTTATGGATTTACTAACACCAACATTCCAAAGTGAAAATTTCTCCTAAAATAAAATGCAGTCTTTAGGAACGAGCTAGTCATGCATACATAAATGCATGTATATACACACAAAATGATATCATAGCCTTCTGTGGCAAAAGCTCTGCTCAAGTTCACTGGAATTACATTTTACATCCTTGGTCATTTCCATTATTGGAAATATGGCTTACATTATGATGAGAAGAATGTACTATTAATTAGACTATCTTAGAGAAAATACTCAGGAGATTCTTAAGCATGTGATCTGCTATCTCCCCACAGCCCCCACTCAAATTTTTGGTAATACTACTCTACATCACCTTGGTGGGCAATATTTTTAAAGGGAGAAGTAGCTATGTCAAATGTATTTCAGATATTTTTAACGCTTTGAAAATTGTAGACAAAATGAGAACAAAGAAAGCCTGTGAAGATCTAAAAGCATATCTCAGGAAAGTTATTTGCCTTGGAAAGCTGGAATTTGCTTTTTTGTAATAACCTATCTTCAAGGACAAAGAGTTTCTACAAAAAGATACAATTTGCTGAGTAATATTGTGAAGAGTGTAAAGTATAATTACAGTTTTATCAGAAAGACACGGTAGTCTTCAAATATTTTTTGAAAGTAACAACAGAATTCTACTTAGCTTTATGATTCATGGTGTCCTCCTATACATGCTGTTAACCTGCAATTATCTACTGGTATATGCATATCTAAAGAAAAAAACTACTGCAAAAAAAGCCTCTTGAAAATGAAATACTACCATGCATAGTGTGCAGCAATTTAGTTTGAAATTGACCACAAAATGGGGTTAACGATTTTATGCAAGGTTTTCAAGTATAACTCATACCTCCTTCTACTCTGCAATTAAGGAGAAAGAACAAATGAGATGAACTTCAGTTTCATTTGCACTTGAAGACACAAGCACTATTGCATCTTTTTGTGGGTCGAGGACATTCTACTGGTGAATATTCTTTCTTTGTATATTTGTTTTCTAATTTATCCTGAGGCTTGGGTTTGATAAGCAAAACTCCCTCTCTACCAGTAGTGATTACCCAGCAGGTCTAATTTATTAACAGAGAGCTGAAGAGGGGGAGCCATTCAGTGAGCTGTTAGTGTAACTCACACACTTTATGGTACATGCTACACCCAGTTCTTCATTGGCTCTTGTCAATTCCATTGAGCGGGTAGTATTGACATCCACATTTTATAGATGAGTAAACAGAGTTAGAGAGAAAACTTGCTCAAGGTCATCAGGCTGGTATGTACTAGGACTTGGACTTGGATCCAGGACAATAAAAATCCAAGTTCATTTTTTAACCTTTTACATAGCCCTATTCATTAAATAAATCCAGTTTTATTCAGCACCTATTCACTAACTGCTGTCACACCCCAGGAACCAAGCTAGGTAGTCTAGAAACGTGTGAGATGTGCTGTCTGCCCTTGAGTGACTCAGGCCACAGTGGGAAACTTATATTAACCACAGGTAAAGTATGTGTACTGTGTTCTGTAGACACACCAGTAGGAAGGTAACTGAGCTTGGTGGCTCTTCACTGTGAAGCGTGACATTTGAGCATAGGTTTGAAGAAAGGACAGTGGGTCAGTGAAGATGTGTTGTGTGTGAAAATATTTCTCTTGTTTTGGGAAGCCAAAATCATCGCGTTACCACAACTTAATGGTGGAGGTAAGGCTAGAAAGTTAGAAAGGGTACGTACAGCAATGAAAAGTCACCTTGAGACAGATTAAAACAAAACAAAACAAAAAAAAGGGTGCTGTTTAGCACCTGATTACAAATCAGCCATCATTTTTCCTGCCTTCAAAATGAAGTATTAAGGCTTTGAATCCTTTGTGAAATCCACATTTTCTTTGTGGGGAGTAAAGAGGAAAAAGCATGGGAGAATATGAGCACTCCCATGAGCTTGTTTATAGTATTCTAGAGGGCGGCCTCTAAGGCTTTCAAAACAACAGGCATTCAAAGATATGTGTCCTGTCACTGGGTAGGGAAGACCCTCTACAAGGTGAGTTTGTGATTGATGGCCCTGCCAACTGCAAGGCGATGCCTCTGCATTTGCTACTTATATGAGCAGAAAATCAGCAGCATTCTGCATGGCACTGAAGAGAACATTTAAAGGAGAGATAAGCAAAACCTCTATAGCAGTTGAAAGAAGTCATTATTTTGCAGGCTATAAGGATGCTTGCTATATTTACAGTTTACAAAATAATCTATCCATTCAGAGGAGCAAGTTAGTTTTGCACTTGTTAGCTCCAAACTATTCAGAAGTTGTTGGTATTATTTAGACACTATATATATATATATATATATATATATATATATATATATATATATATATATATATATATATGCATACATGTTTACATGTATGTATGGACACACACATGCATACACTTTGCTCCAGAAGAGTCACATTGGGTCACAACTGATCCAAAATCCATTCTAGCTTTTTTTCCCTCTAAAGAAAAATGAAAGAGTGGGGCTGCATCTCAATAGTTTGTGGTTTTTCATACACAAGGCCTTGATTCAACCTCCAGCTCGGCAAGACAAACCAAAAAAAAAAAAAAAAAAAAAAAGTGAAGAGGAAAAGTAATAAGACTGTCACATGTATAAAAGATTTCGGATTTGACCTTAGATAATTCCACTTCAGCTTCATGAAGAAATCAGCATGGTCATATGACAGTGAAAATGTATTTTTGAGGGTCATGCTATATCATCCAGCCTAGTCTTGAATTTCAATGTAGCATAGGCTAGTCTCAAACTCGCAATCCCCCTAAGTGAGCCTCATGAATGATGAGATGATAGGTATGTGCCACTATGCCTGATTTAAAGTTTTAAGATCTATTCTCATATAGTTATGTTGGGCCAGTAAGAATACTCTTTGGAGAAACTGAATTCAGAGCTTATTATTGAACATGAGCTGGATTTTAGAATTTTACCTATTTTAAAATTTAAATTTATTTTTATTCTTTAAGTTGGCTGAGAAAGATTCTAAAATGGATATTTTTTGCTATATATTTACTATCAGCTCCTTACAAAGAATTTTTGAGATTTTATCAGGATATTAGATAGAGTAGGTAGAACAAGCTCAATATGTCCTAGAGAAAATATGGTCTCTAATAACAAAAAATAAAAACTAGAAATCATCTTAGTAAAACCTATTTTAAAATGCATTAGTACCATAGTGAAGTGTTTATAAAGAATGTGACTCAATCCTTTGAACTGCCAAGCGTCTTCCTAGCCACTCCCAATGGTACTGACTCTTTTTAAACAATTACAGTTTTGCATAGTCTGATTGACATATTAGTATTAGTCCAGCCCTGAAGGAACTGGCATAGACTAGTGGTTGTTATAAACAGTTTTCAACTCTGAGAAATGTAATACAACATTTAGATATATTCCATGCAGTCAATATGAGTTGAGGCTTCTTCAACGGGATGACTTCACTATCCACAAAGCCTGGTTGACAATGTGGAAGACCCCATAAGAGAGGACTAGGTATGATAGTGAAGTTAATCACTTGAGTCTACAATTTTCATTTTCCATAGTCTGATTAAATGCCTCCAACTGGTTGTAAAGAAAATAGGAAGTATAGTTGTGCTGTGGGTCCAAAGGGAAAGGGGGTAAGTGTTTGATAAATACATAGTACTTCCTCTTATGTGCTCCCTTTCAGGAATTGCTTGCATTGAAGAAAATTATCAAACGTTAACATAAAATATCCACTGATTTATTGCTGGCATTCACGATAGTGTTGAAAAAGAAAGAATAGTAATAGAAAATTTACTGTTCTGTACTATAGTAACATGCTAATATCGAGTCATTTCCAAAGGACAGTTATATATGCGAATGCTTATTCCTCCATTCTTGCCTGCAGCAGATATTATCATTTTGTAACCAAAGTAGTACATAAACCTAATAGTAGAATACGTAAATTTCATGCTAGAATAGAGATAGCAATTAAGTGTATCCATCCCTTCACCAGTATTACTGCTATATACTGATATGGCACAAAGTGTTCATATTTAACATATACCACTTGGTGAGTTTGGACAGATGTATACAACTGTGAAAATGTCATCACATCAAAGTAATAGACATACCTGCAACTTCCAAAAGTTTTTGGTGCTTACTAACAAGACGTCTATCCTTGTAATAAAAATTGAAGTACCTAATAGAGTACTAATTATAGGTGCTCTGTTGTATGACAGATCCCTAGAACTTATTCTTGCCTAAATGAAGTTTTATATTAGTTTAACAATAACTGTCATGTTTTCTGATCCCCATAGCACCTGGTAGTTGCCATTTTTGTTCTCTGACTTGATGAAATTGACTAATACAGATATTTCATGGAAGTAGAATCACTTTATTACCTTTTTGTGACTGACATATTTCATCTAGCCTATTGTCCTTTATGTTCATTCATATTGTCACAACAGTAGAAATGTTTTCTTTTCTACATCCATATAATATTCAAATATATATATATATATTCATTTCTCCAAAGAAGGACATGGGGGTTGCTTCCTTATCTTGGCTATCATGGCTGATTCTGCAGCTAATGTGGGAGGAAGGCAGATATCACTATCACTTCTGAATACCGATTTTAAATTTTTTGGATATATGCCCAGAGGTGAGATTACTGGATTATATGGTAGTTGTATTTTAAACTTTTTGAGCCATGTACTTACTGTTTCCCATAGAAACTGCACCTTTTAACAATCTCATCATGATGCATGAGGTTCTTATTTTGACATATTCACTACAACATTTACTATTCTATTTTTGATTATAGCAATAGGAACAAGAAATAGGAACAAGCATGCCCTTGATGATTAATACTGTTGAGCAACTTTTCTCACATGTTAATAATCTTTTAAGCATCTTTTGTCTGTTTAAAAGTGTCTACTGAAGCCTTTGCTCCATTTGCATTTAAGTTATTGATATTTTACCCATTTGTTTGCTGTTGAATTGTAGGAGTTTCTTATGGACTTTGGATGTTAACTCTTTATGGGATAATTTGAAAATATTTTCTCCCATTTGGTAAGCTGTAATTTCACTCCATTGTTTCCTGTGCTGTTCAGATGCTCATTACCTTAATATCATCCCTATTGTCTCATTTTGGTTTTAGTATGATTCCAAAATTACTGATTTAAAGCAATCCCACTCAAAATAACAATAACATATCTCACAGAATTAGAGAAAATAATCATAAAATTCATTTGGGATCAGAAAAGACTTAGAATGGAAAAAGCAGTTCTCGGTAACAAAGGTAAGGCTGGGAACATCACAGTTGCTGGTTTGAAATTGTACTACAAAGGTACTGTGATAAAAACAGAATAGTACTAACAGAAATACAACATACCTGAGAATCAATGAAATAGATTTAAAGATGAAGAAATAACTCCAAATGCACTCAGCCACCTTATCTTCAACAAAGAATTCAAACACCTTCCCTGGAAGAAAAATAGCCTCTTTAAATACATAGTGCTGGAAAAACTAGCTTTCCACATTCCAAAGATTAAAACTAGATCCATTTTTTTAGCATGCAGGAAAGTGAAATTAAAATAGATAAAAAATATTAAAATAGAAGCACTAAGTCTGCTGGAAGATAAATTAGGTAAAATTCTTGGAACCATTACTATAGGGAAAGACTTCATGAACAAAACCCTGATCACATAAAAAATATAAAGGATCACAACTTGTGTCTCATCTTATTGAAAAGCTTTTGCCAAGAGAAAGATACAACCAGCAGGAGTGAAGAGACAGCCTATAGTGTGGGAAAAAATGTTTCCAGTTTTTTCTTAGCCAAAGGATGGATGTCTAAAATACATGAATAACTCAAAAAAAATCAGAGGCAATCCAAAAATGGATATTTGAAATGAACACACACTTCTTAGACAAAGAAGTAGAAATGCCAATTAAGAAAAATATCCATCATGACTGGTCATTTGAGAGATGCAAATTAAAACAATGCTGAGATTCCATCTAACTCCAGAAAAAGTAACTGTTTATAAGAAATCAGCTCAGTGACAAATGTTGGAGGGGTTGTGGGGAAAAAGGGACCCTTCTCCACTGTTGGTAAGGATGTAGACTATTGCAACTACTGTGGAAATCAGTGTGATTTCTCAAAAAACTAAAACTGTTTCCAAGATTTAGCTATCACAAACTGAGCTGCTGTAAACATGGATGCACATATGTTGCTGTGGTATGAGATGTCTAAATATCGTATCTTTTCTCTGGTATAAGACAATGAAGATGCTTTTAATTCTTTTGTATATATACCTAGCAGGGGAATAGCAGGGTCAAATGGGACCTGCAAGCAGAATTTTTTGAGCAATCTCCACACTCATCCACTGCTACAAATTCTCGATGTTGTGATCACAGTATATATATAAAATGTACCAAGAAAATCAATTAAAATATCTAAAACTGGAGGTTCTATTTGACCTAGCTCTTCCTTTTCTTGGTATCTGCCCAAAAGAATTAAAAGCTTCACATCACAGTGATATATGAACACTCAAGTTTAGGGGAACAGTTTGTAGCCCAGACACCCATCAGCTGATGAACGCATGCAAAAGATGTGTGGATTTTTTACACAAGAGAGTACTACACTGCCACAAAGAAGGATCAACTGGAGACATTTATAACTAAATGGATGCACTTTGAGATTATACTCTTAAGTGAGATAAATCTGATATATATGTTTACAAACCACATTGTTTCTCTGGTGTGAGGACTAAAAATGGAAATAAGTACTAACATGTATAATATATATTTGGAAATGTGTAGGAAATGTTAAAATGGGAAGGTGAACAATGGAGAGGGATGCGGAAAGGAAAGAAGGGACAAGAAACAGATTAGAAGAAAAAAATGGAAACAAAGCTTTGTAAATAATGGAAGGGGAAGTGTCTGAGTGAGAAAAAAAGAAGCAACAAGATACATCACGTACAAATACAAACTCTTTATGATGAGTACTATTATTATTATGCATACATAGAATGTATCAGTAAATATTTTACTTCAAAAAATAAAAATAATCTATGTCAGGAAGAAGCTATGCAAAGCAGAACTCTGCTGTATGTGAAAAAGAGATTATTAGAGGGTCAGGCTTTAAATTCTGATCAAATAATATCCTATACTTGACACTCTTAACTGACAGTATGTGACTAGAATTCACTAGTCTTAGTTCTCACATGGTATAAGATATGGGATTACAGTAATCAATAATTATAAGGTTACTAGAATCAAGTTTTGAGTTATAAGGGTAAACTCAATGCTGGTTCAAATCTCTGAACCATATCCCTCAGTCTTTCTGCCAGTTAGATTCAAGTTCTCTCACCAGGCATTGTCAAAGCTGACTAGACATAAACTAACCATTGAAATTTCATAATTAAATTTTATAAGTGGCTATTAGTATTCATTTTTCTAGGGAAAAGAAGGCATCTGGAAATGTTAGAATTAAGAAGAGCTTCAAAAGATGTATTTTCATCAGTACTTTGGCATTTAATTGAAATTTGGAGTGTACTATGACTGTTATGTTAAAAAAATGGATCCAGGACATATTCCATAAACTTATGCAATAAACCCACAAAGATATTTTATAAACTCAAATTCTAAAACAAAATTGATAAAGTAAAATTCTGACTGTGAATTTGGTTTATTTGGAGATCACAACATTACACAGTTCTCTAACATAAAAAACAATATATATGAATACATTGCATTTAGCATCATTGTAATGTTTTTATTGTCATATGCAGTATCTTGATTTTCAGTCTCAAAAGAAAAAGAAGTAGTGACAGGATGGCTAAGTGAATCATAAAAGATGAAATAATAATTTAGAAAGAAATAGTTAAGCACACAATGCTTATTCTTTTTCCTCAGGAAATATGTGTGATCTTGTTGGTATACTCATTGTTTTGGCAATTTAATCATAGATTGTTTCCATACATCTGATGCAGTCATTTTGTGATATGATCCATCTCATAATTGGAGCTCCGGTTTCATATACAACCAACATGAATAAGTAGAGTGACTTAGAAGTGAATTCTTAGAACATGTTTCCAAATGCTTATAAAAATACAAATGAATGTACTTGCATCCATTTGTGTGCCTATTCAAGTTACAGAAATACAACTGAATTAGATACTTGGCATTTTGTGAGGTCATTTGACAATCTATACTTATGGAATTATTCAATAAAATTCTTGGAGAGATACAGATCTTACCTTCTATTATAGAAATGGGACATGCCAGAGCCTTCTTTTACCAGTCTTTGAAAGGAATATCATTTGAAATGACAAATACATCCGAGAGGTTACAGGACTGAATATCAGTAATACTGTGAAAGCCATGATGTGCCAGCCACAGTCCACCTTCTGGCCACCAATGACTCAGGTTCCTCTTACCTGCAAAATGTTTTGAATCACTCCCAAAGTTCCCATGTGCCTCACTCTACTATAACATCAGCAGAAAGTTCAAAATTTTATCTTATAAAAGACCTAAATCAGGTCTAGGTGCTTATCAAGCTGGATGCCATTCATTAAGTCCCATTCCTGGAGTGCATTTGTTTTCTGTCTTTCAGTCTGTGTAACTGTCCTGACACCCCCAACATGCACTGATTGGAGGGGAGCGGGATAGTAAATGTAGATATTATGGTTCAGAAAAGGGACAGGTAGCGTAAAAGGAGACAACAGTTTGCAGAGGCTCTGAAATCCACTTGCTCAAATGTGAAGTCTCTTGGTTACTTAAGAGGCTTAATAATAATTTTCTAACCTCTCTGCTTGGCGGGCTCTCCAGTCTGTTATCTGAGTCACTTTTTTCAAATGGAAACTATATTTGTTAGTAGCATAGATAGTCTATATGTAAGTAGTTTGAGGGTTTAAAAACCCTGAGATCTAATTGTAGGGAGATCCTCCCATGTTCTTGGGTTTTATCTCTAAAATTCCCACCAAATTCTCATGCTGAAAATAGAGAAAAACTCTGTAAGGAGTCAACCAAAGGCAGGAAAAAAGTAATCATTTTGAAACAAACCCAGAACATTCACATAACAAAGGCCTGTTCACTAGTAGAAACTATTTGCGGAGTATTTTTGACCTTTAAGTATATCCAGCTCCAGTCAAACATGTCAAAGAAGTCTTCTGAAGGCCTAAGGCTAGAAATCCAGGCTCTGTCAAAAACCCAACATTTAATCTTAAAATTAGAGAATGCATCTCCCCACTGCTGTTTACACCACAACAATAGGTTCTCAGTAAACTGTGATAGAGTGTTGGTACGAGTTTTAAAGCAGATTATTTTGGAAGTAATGAAATCTGAAGATAGCATGGCAGGAAGAAAACAAAGCAGCTAGAGGAAACTGAGTCAACTGGCATTTAGAGCTGTAACAAACATTTAATACAGCCAGATACCTAGTACATTAGCATGTATTCTCAAAAGCCACTTATTTAGTTAAATTCTAATTAGTCAATACTAGATGTAAATAGAGACATGAAAAGTAATGAGAATAAATGGCAAAGCATCTTGTAAAGCAGAGCCAGACAAAGGGAAGAGATAAAGTAAGCATCAGAATCTGACTCAGATGTGACATCGATTAAGGAACTTAAAATAACTATAGTTAAAAGGTAATAGTTATAGATGAAAAATAGTAGGTGATATACAAAATCAAATAGCTAATGTAAGCAGAGAGATGTAAACTAAGAAAAGTCCAGACCAGAAATTTAGCTCAGTGGTTCCAGCACCTGCCTTGCAAGCACAAGGGCGGGAGGTTCAATTTCCAGTAACCAC
This sequence comes from Petromus typicus, assembly GCA_004026965.1. NCBI lineage: Eukaryota > Metazoa > Chordata > Mammalia > Rodentia > Petromuridae > Petromus > Petromus typicus. The sequence continues at coordinate 67,590 of PVIR01004645.1, forward strand.
ATACAACAATGCCGGGCGAGAAGGCTCACGCCCAACAGCAATTAGAACAACATAGTACAGTGACATGTGGGTGTGGTAGCTCATGACTGTAATCCCAACACTCCGGAGGCAGAGGCAGGAGGATTGCTGAGTTCCGGGCTCGCCTGGGCTCCATAGTGAGTTCAGGGCCAGCCTGAACTTCAAAGCAAGACCCTGTCTCTAAATAAATAAATAAATCCAAAAGTTAATGTGAGAAATAAAAACTAAATCTGTCACTATGACAGAGAAGTCATTTAGAGGAAAATGGATGCACTTTGAGAAAGCAATGTTAATACATCAGATACAAAGGCTTAGATATCTGCTTATATGAGAAACCCAAATTATAAACAAAGAGCAAAATCAAAGACATAACCTGAAGCAGGGAGAAAGATCTTTCTCTGGTGGAAAAGGGATCAGGAGATGGAAGGAGGCAAACTGAGAAGAAGGAAAAGGGATAGAAAAGGAATGAAGATGTGTTACATACATGTACCAACTCTACACAAGAAATGTGAGCATTATGGACTGCAAACATGTACAAAAACAAAGAGAAAAAGAGAAACATATGTAAAGTTTGAGGACTTTAGTCACTTCTAAGTAACTATTTTACCTTTTAAATATTCATATTAATAGGTTAACAAATAGTTGACAGCAGAATCGAGAAACATTGGCTGAATTTGAATTCTTACTGTAATATTTGAGACACTGAAAGATCACTATGATGGTGGAAATTCAGACACTGTCACTTACTAAATAGTCCCGGTAACACTGATGGTGGTCAGATATTTTAAGTAAATGATCATCTTTGACAAAGAACAAAAACTGCTTCTGTAACATAAATGAAGAATACAGAAGTCTCATGGCACAGGAAAAAATAAGTGGGCATATATGATGTGTCAACAGAAATTTCCAAAAGCGAAATGTGCAAAGAAAGAGATGAATGAAAAGAAGGGAACAGAATATTCAGGAAATGTGCGACACTCTATGTGTTACGTATTAATAATGGAGATATCAGAGAAAAAGGAATGAGTGAGAGGAAGAGAAAAATGCTAAAAGCAATGGCTGATATTTCCCAAATTAATGAGACAAAATAACAGCTCCATGAAGTTCAGAAAAAGTGAGCAGAATACATAAAAGTCCTCTATTTATAAGCGTATTATATTCAAAATGGAAAACCAGAGACAGAAAAACTGGAAAAGATTCATGAATAAAAATATCGCTTCTGTAGAGGAATAAGGATATGAATTCTATCCAGTGAAATCCATTTTAAAAAATGAGGGAATAATTGAAGACTTTGGTACGTAAACCAAACCTAAGAGAAGTTGTCACTGGTTAGCCATTTTGCAAGAAATTATGAAAGAAGCTCTTCAGAGAGAGAGAAATGCTAAAGGATGAGAAGCTGACATCAGAATCAGTCTGGAACATCAGAGAACGACTAGATAAAAGTAAAATAAAATCTTTTAATGTTATTATTTTTGATGAACTAATACATACAGTTTTGAAATATTAACAACGACTGGTAGTGGTGGTGACAGCAGCGGACGCAGTGGCAGAGGTGGTAGTAGTGGTGGTGGTGTTGTAGTGTGTGTGTGTTCGTGTATGTGTGTGTGTGTGTGTGTCTGTGTGTGTGTGTTTGTGTCTGTGTGTGTCTCTGTGTGTGTTGAATGGAAGCAGTTTGATAAAGAATTAGAAGTAGTATCTGAGTTTTTGCACTCTCTGATGAGCAGTACTGTGTGATCTGAAAACGGACCTAGGTTAGTTGTAAATAGATACTGCAAATTCTAGTGCAACCACTTTCCAGAGAAGCATAATTAACATGTGAGATCTAAGAAAACATAACTATATAAATTGCTCAATTGCAGCCAAAGAAAGTGTAAAAAAGATGTAAAGACAAAATAAGAACAAGTGCAAAGAACAGAAAAAAACTTCATGAGCATGCTATATATATATATTTATATATATGTATGTATATAAAAATAATTGGAATATATATATATATATATATATATATATATATATATATATATCCTTCAAAGAAGAAAATCCTGTAATTTATAACAACATAGGCAAGCATGGAGGATGCTAAATTAAATGAAATAAGCCAGAGACTTAAAAACAAATATCACAGGATCTCACATATATTTTTATATTTGAAATACACAAAGTCAAATTCATACAAACTGAGAGTAGGAGTGAGTTTATCAGAGGGTAGGAAAAAGAGGAAGGTTGCATTGGTGAGATTGATCAATGCTACAAAATTTTAGTCAAACAATAAATTAGTTTCAGAGGCTATGTTGTATAATATAATGGCTATCACTAATGACACTGTATTATGGGTTTGAAAATTGCTAAGAAAGTAGGTTTTAAGTGTTATCACCACAAATAAATGTCAAGTATATGAAAAAGGTTAAAAAATAAAAACAATGATATCTTATCCAAATCTTTTCAGATTAAAATAAGAACAAAAATCAACAAAAAACAAATCTCTACAAACTAGAAACAATGAAGATTTCTGTATTTGCATAAAGAACATGTACAAAAAGCCTACACCTGACTTTATGAGAAGCTTATCAGTGGTGGCAAAGGTACACTGCACAGTGTTGCCTGAGTGCTACGGCAGGCCATTTGTGTCCCTGGAAGCTGTAATGGTTCACCATCACTGAGGTGCATTCCTCTCATCACTCCTATTCAACATCACACTTAAAGTACTGCCTAAGGCCTTAGTACAATAACATGATATAAAATGTATATGAATTTGGGGATAAGAAATACAATCATCTCTATTCACAGATGATAGACTGGTCTTTGTGGAAAATTAAAAAGTCAGCAACAAAAGCTGAAAGAAGGAGGTGACTACAGAAAAATTGCACTATACATAGTTAATATGTAAAAGTCAATTGCTTTCCTATATGCTGTCAATGAACAATTGCAAAGTGCAATAAAAACACAACATATACATTAATATAAGAGTAAAATGCTTATTTGTAAGTCTGAAACTATATATAGAAGATTCATGTGCAGTAGTACAAAAATATGTTAAAGATCTGAAGAAATTCAAACCTGATAAAAGAAAGACCTACATCAAAGTATAACTATTCCATGTTGACAGAGGGTGACATTTTAAAGATACACGTTCTTCCCAGCTTGATTTCTAGATTTAATTCCATACCAACTTAAACCTCAGAAAGTTACTTTTTCTATATCAATGAACTGATTTTAAAATTTATAAAACAGGCAAAAGATCCAGAATAGTAAATACAATACTGAAAAGAACAAGGTTTGTATAGAGCATTACTTATCTTTGAGACATACTAAAAAGCTGTGCATATCAACAAAGGACAGGTCAATGGGGCAAAATAAAGAGCCAGTAGTAGCCATAAAAATACATGCAGCTGGTCTTTGATAAGTAAAGACAGTTGAATGGACAAAGTTTAATCTTTTCAACAAATGATGCTGGAAAAATTGACATCCACATAAGAAATGAAACTACAGTTTCACAAACCTTAAATCAAAATGTATCATAGATTAAAATGAAAATTGCAAAACGACTAAACTTCCAGAAGATAACAGGAAAAAATCCTAGGTAATCTAAATTTGGCAACCTGTTTTTAAATGCAAAACCAAAAACAATACTTTAAAAAAACCCAATAAGGAAGATTATTTTTAAAAATTAAAAACATTTGTTGTAATAAAATATGATTTTTAGGACCCAGGACTTTTGCACTGAGCTCTATGTCCATTCCTTTAATAATACACTTGTTTTTTTTTTTTAAAGAGGAAAAAAATTCAGCCTGGGAGAAAATATTTTAAATGACATATTTCATAAAGAACTTGTATGCAAAATGTAATAGATGCTTTAAAAATCAACAATAATAAAACAAGTAATCAAATTATAAATGGATGAAAGATTTAAACAGACACTCTACAGAAGTTATAGAGACCGTTCACAGTTAGGTAGTTTTTACAAAGACAAACAATTTTATTTTAGAGCCTAATAATCACATTGTTACGGATTTATCTAGTTGAATTGGAAAAATATTCATACAAATAACTAAAGATGAATGTATATAGAAGATTAATTCATGATTGTAAACAAAAGCCATACTTGACCTGTCCCTCAGTAGATAATGGTAAATGAACTGATTATAGTCATACAGTGACATATTTTACAATGGAAAAGATAAATGACTTATCATATCCCCAAGAGATAGGGAAGAACCTTAAATGTATAACATAAAATGAAAGAAGCCCATCTGAAAAGCTAAATACTCTTTGATTCTAACTATATGACATTCAGGAAAGGAAAAAAAATGTAGAAGGAGAAAATAGAATTCAAATAAATGAACTCTCACCAATATTTCAGGGGCATTAGAGGAGGGATAGATAGACAAAATAAGAAGAATTTTTATACATAAAACTATACTCTATGATACTATATGAGAGATAAATACGTGCATTTATCAAAATCTATCCAACTATACAACACAGAATAAATATTAATATAAATGATAGGTAGAAAAATAATAATATATCAAGATTGCTTCACTAACAAATATAGCACACTAATTCAAGATATTAATAATAAGGAAAACTTTCTACAGGAGATATGAGTATCTAGAAACACTCGGTACTATCTGTTCAGATTTTGAAAATCTGGTTATTTTAAATGAAAACAACATATATTTACTGTCTTACAGTTTCTGTGAGCCGGGAGCCCGGGGCCACTTAGCTGGGTATTCTGCTCAGAGTCACACTCAGCTTCAGTCCAGTGCAGGCTGGACTGTGGTCTTATCTGAAGCATTGGGTCCTCTCCCACACTTACATGGACACTGGCAAAATTCCCTTGCCCTTGTAAAAAATGAAGAGTGATTGCTTCAAGGCCAGCAAAAGGGTTTGTCTCTGCCAGTTTTGGTATCTATCCTATAGACCCTTGTTCAAAGGTCTGACTTTATTAGGTCCAGTCTGGCCAGGATAAACTCCCTTTTAACTTACTCAATCTAACTGATAAATCTTCATTATATCTTCAAGATCCCATCCCTTTTGTTTGCTGGGTTAACACAATGTTCGGATGATAGTGTACTACCTTTGAGAAACACGTGAGGTTATAGGAAGCAATTATCGATAAAGCTTAAGAGGAAGGGAAACTGATAAAATATTTCTTGTTCCTGGGGGGCATCACATGGGCACTATCTTTTTGAGGTAATAGGCTCTGATTATTCTACTTTCTGAATTTTGTTACTTTTCAAAAATGGTAAAAAAATACATTGCTTGATTTTGCTTATTTTGAATATTTACATCTAATTTTAGTTTTGTTTTATGATTTTCAAATTAACACATGAAATTTATACATACTTATAGGCACCTGATGTTTCATTATATACATGGCGTATTTTTGTTTTGTTTGTTTTGTTTTGTTTTACCGGGTCTCACTTTCTGTACTTCAGGCTGGCCCTAAGCTCAGCCTTGAACTCACAGAAATCCTCCTGCCTCTGCCTCCCAAGTGCTGGGATTACTGACATGAGCCACCACGTCTGGCACTGTGGTATGTACTTCTGGTTGCTGGTGGGTATGAGCCTCCATGCCTGGCATTGTTGTATGTAGTTGCTGGGATTTGAAAGTGGGCCTTTGCACTTGCAAGGCAGGCACCAGAACCACTGAGCTAAATTCCCAGCCCCACGTGTTGTATTTTTTTTTCCTGGTGACACTTCAGAATTATATTTTATTGGTACATTTTAGGAATAGATAATGATCACATTCATCATTGAGAATTTGTACTTGTACAAAATGTATCTTGATTCTAATTTTTCCCATTCCCCTGCCCTCTCAACAACCCCACCATATACATAAGCTTTGTTTCCATTTTTCCATTTTGCCATCAAATTTTTTCTTTCCCTTCTTTGTTTTCCCCTGATCCCACACAGTTACTTTTTCCCTTTGAACATTTTTTTTCCTATTTTGTATTACCTGTCATACATTCTGGACCTCATTTACATCTTCAGTTTCTCACACTAGAGAAATGATATGACATTTATACATGCATGTACTATTTATTTCACTTATGATTATGGCCTCAAATTGCATCCATTTAACTACAATGTGTCATTCTTTATGGCTGAGTAGTACTTTATTTTATTTTTTTAAAAATCTCATCTTCTTTATCTAGTCTCTGGTTACTGGACATTTGGAATATTTCTAAGATTTAGCTATCACAAACTGTGCCACTATAAATATAGGTACACATGTGTCACTGTGGTATGATGCTTTTAATGGTTTCATGAATATTTCCAGCAGGGAAACAGCAGGGTCAAATAGGACCTCTAATTCCAGTTTTTTTGAGGAACCTCCACAGTGGTCTCACCAGTCTACATTCCCACCCACAGTGAAAAGTGTTCCTTTCTTCCCACAGCCCCACCGGCCCTTGTTGTTGGCTAATGTCTTGATAGTAGCCATTCTTTCTGGAATGAAGTGAAATATTACTATTGTTTTCACCAGCATTTGACAAATGACCAGTGTTGGTGAACATATTTTTATGTATTTCTTTGCTGCTTTAATTTCTTCATCTGAAAAATGTTTGTTCATATCAGATGCCCACTTTTGAATTGGGTCTTTAAATTTAGAGGATCTGATTCTTTTAAAAGTCTTCTTTTAATATATTCTAGATAGTAGATCTTTGTCTAAGGAATAGCTGGTAAATTTTTCCCCAACATTGTAGGTTGTCTTTTTCTCTGTCAGTGATTTCTCTTCATCTAGAACATTTTTAAGGTTTTATGACATTTGCCATTTTATTTTCTCACCACAATTACATATGTCTTAAATGCCTAAGTTATTTCCATTTTTTCATTGCTTAGGTTTTCGTATTAGTACAGATTTTTCTTTCCCTTAGAACAACTTTATTTTTATTATTCTTAGAAGTTGATTTTGTTGAATTAAAATTTTAAATTGACAGATATGTCCCTTCTTTACCTTGAAGATATTATTCCACTGTCAACCTGGACCCACTCATTTGTCTTGTGGAGCCCAGTTAGTCTACTTGCCATTCTCTTTAGTGTAATTACTCTGTCTTTTATCTGTGAGTGTTTTGAGTATATTCTTTTTAGTTTCATAATTGCATGACTGGATGTTAATTTTTCTCTTATTTGTGCTTTCTGGATGCATGAGTTTTCTGAAAATTACAGAATTATATGTTTCATCAAGTCTGAAAAATGCAGCTTCCCTTTGCTGTTCCATCTTCTCTCTTGCTCAAATTCCAATTACAAAATATGCATTTTTTCATTCCTGACTCAGTGTCTCAAACTGTCTCATATTTTCAATCCATTGCTTTGTGATGCACTGAGAGTAATTTCTTTTGAACTGTACTATATGATTCTTTCTGCAGTTGTGTGTAATATGCTGTGCAAGCTTAGACTGTAACAGCTTTTTATTGCTAAGTGTCCTCTTAAATTCTTTTTCATGTTTGTTGGCTACTTTTATAATGTGTCATTGATCACTAATTTTACTGCCTTCACATTTATTTCTTTAAATTTTTCATAGTAAGTTCACTTATAAATATGAAGTCTTTCAATGTTTATCATGATAGAACTTAACTTTTCAGAACATGAACTAAATCGCCTTCTTCAAAAGGGAACTGGTGTGGCCTTTTCCAGAAGATAAGAGGAACTGAGAAACCTTGGGGAGGTCAGCCTTCCTTCTTCACTGATGGACAACCAATGTACTGATCTGAATTTTACCTCTTGCCTCTTGGAAGGGTAGGAGAAAGAAGGGAGCTCTTAGCTCCAAAACTATAATTGACTTTTGCTTGCAAAGCAAATCTGACTTTCGCATTTGCTTACAACTGACCTCAGAACTTCAGTTCCCTGACTTGTTCTATGAGTCTCCTTGTGAATCCTTAAAAGTCTTCATGAAACACAGTGGTGTTCTAACAGTTACCTTGTTATAATTTATCCACAGTGTTGCTTTATTAGGTGCATCCTTAATATTCACCCCATCATATTAACCAAAATATAATTCCTTCTAGAACTTGGGTGTTCTGAAATGGATACTTTTATAACAACTCACAAATAAGCTATTTTTCCTTAGTAAGTCTCTGGTTTTATTTTTTTATTAATATGCATATGCACAGAGAGACCTAATAGTAGGCTCATAGACACAAGGCTGTGCAGATGAGCCCCAAAATTTGGCCATCTGAACAACATTGATATGTGCCCACAATTGTATTAAGATCTTTTACTTTGTTAATTGTTTTATATTCATTAATATATTATAGTGCTACTTTGGCTTGGGGACATAATTCTTTCCATGATTCTGGTCATAGATCAAATGGATGAGAACTGAATCCAGTTCAGTAGTGAAGTTCAGTGTTGACCTTATGGGTAAATAGATTCAGTTCTCATCTAATTTGGTTTGTGAGCAGAATTATGAAAAGAATTAAGATTGTGAACTAAAGTTGAACTGTGTATATTTTCCTTTTCTTTACTTATCTTGACTGAGCCTTCTGCTCTCTTGAATAAATGTGCAGCTACTCTAAATAGTAGCTTTATATAAATAATAATGCTACAAAGACACTCCGTGTTCAATCCAAAACTAGATGTTCATGAAATGCACCATCTTGAGGACATATCAGACAGAAACCTAAATAACGAGGGTATAGGAATGCTCTCGATAAGAGCTATTTGATCAGTATGTAAAGGTCCCACGGGCAGGGTATTTAGCTCAGTGGTTCCGCCACTCACCTTGGAAGTGCAAGGACCTGGGTTCGATCCTGGTAACCACATACAATAATACTGGGTGTGGAGACTCATGCCCAGCAGCAATCAGTAGCACATACCACAGTGCCGGGCGTGGTGGCTCATGCCTGTAATCCTAGCACTGGGTAGGCTGAGGCAGGAGGATTGCTGTGAGTTCAAGGCTGAGCTCAGGGCCAGCCTGAACTACAAAAGTGGCACTCTGTCTCAAAAACAAACAAAAATCACATGTCAGTTTGGGGAGAAAGAAATTCATCATGACTGATGAACAATGATAAAATGTGTTCTTATATGCTTTGTTCATCTTTGAAAAATTTGAGAATATATTTTCCTGAATTTCAATGAAATAGATTTCTTTCTTCTCTTCATTTCAAATAAATTCTTGTTTAGCTTTTTAGACTAAAATGTAGAATCTTATGGAAAATTCTTTCAGCAGGTGTTATATTTATATTTTACTTGAAAAATTAGTAAATCATTAGTGGTTAACTACATGACTTGAACCAACTCCACATATTATGAATTTTCTCTTTCAGAAAAGTAATATGAAGTTATTAATGCAACATATTTGTAGAGCAGTGATATGTTTACAATAGAACTTCTCTGTGATTAACAGGCTTTTACTTTTAAGTTCTTTAGATAACATAGCATTATTACAGAAGACAGTGAATGAAGACCGGAACGGAAACTGTACCTTGCTTTTGTTATCCTAACTTCTGCAGTGAGGCTTTCTTTTGAAAACTGCAGAATTGTCAGAATAGAATAGTTCTCAAAATGGAGAAACTTCTGTTCCTCATAGCTCCCAAATCATAAACACTTTGTAGCTCTGTCTTTCCTGATTTAATCCTCATATCCTATGTTCACCATCAGTGTTCATGCACGCAGTCAGAATAAAATCAGAAGAGAGCATTGCTATCAACACGTCTGAGTTGTGCATCACTTGGATTTTAAATCTGATTATCTTTTATAAGCCAAGGGTTTTTCCTTGTTAACACATGTAAGGAATTTCTCTAAGAAATCCTGGAATGGGACAGGGGATATAGCTCAGTGGTTCCGGTGCCTGTCTTGCAAGCCCAAGGACCTGGGTTCGATCCTCGGTAACTCCATACAATACTGGGCGTGGAGACTCACGCCCAGCAGCAACCAGTACCATATACCACAGTGCTGGGCATGGTGGCTCACACCTGTAATCCCAGCACTTGGGAGGCAGAGGCAGGAGGATTGCTGTGAAGTGAGT